>OMLI01091209.1:0-10437 GCA_900302605.1 Rondeletia loricata
AGTCGGGCGAGGGAGCGGTTGTAGTTTTAGAGGGGGAGGTCGGTTGGCTCTCCTGTCCTCTTTTCTCTCATCCCTCCGTCTACAACTACACCTCTGCCCAGAGCACCGGACTCAACCTCTTCTGGTACCGCCTTCTTATTGGCCACGACCTGGAGCAGCCAATCGGATTCAGGTACGCCGACGGGCGGTTCGCTTGTTACTGAATATTCAGACAGGAAGCAAGGTGAAATTTTGCCTCGATTTACTCTCAAGAGTTTGATCACTTCACTTGATTAATCAGTGAAATTGGTGTGACGACATGCAGGCAACAGAAAGCAGCAGGGGGATAGAGGCTTTCAGGTGATGTATCCCCCCCCCCCCCACACACACACACAGACACACACACACACACACACACAGCTTTTTAAAAGAACTTTTGTCATTGTTGTCAACTGTTGAGTGTTAAGATTTTGTTGGTTATTGCTTATGTTGCTGCTGGATATCTGAAGCTGTGAAATCAAGACAGAAGTAGTGGGAGAAAAAGATGAGAGGGAGAGAGGGATGAGGTTGGGTCGGAGCAGAAGAGAGAGATTGTTGTTTTTATGTCCCAGTAGTTACAGTCAGACTACAATGGTCAGACTGAGAATGTCCTCCTGATGCTATTTTATGTTGGAGGAATAATGCAATTTTGTAATGTTGTAAGATCGTGGTTTTTCTATTTCAAGCATCACTATACAGGATGTGTAAGGTGGTCCAAAGTTATGGGTGTTCAGGGTCCTGTGACTACTGTGTCTCTGCCACTTATTGCACACAACATATATGTATACTGTTGTAAACATCTGATGATCAGTAACCTTGATGCTATTTGGAGTAGACTGTGCGTCTCCACCCTGCTGGCAGTACTTTCACTTGCTGTTTTGGCTATTTTCCTGGTATAACGTCGTCATTGTCCTGATCTGTACTTGGCCTGGACTTTGGAAGAGGAAGGGAGAGAGAAAATTGTCTGACACTCTGGTTACACAATCTGGATTCTGGCATATAATTTGATAAAAGGAGTGGTTAGAGGGCGAGAGGGGGGGTAAGATGGAGAGAGACAAGAAAAATAATATGAGACTTTTGGGTTCTCTCTCCATGATTCTCCCTGAGCAGTAGAGGCTGAAATAGAGGCTCCCCATGGGGCTGACAAGCTAGCGCTGCAGCCTCTGTGACGCAGCTCCAGTCTGCTCAGCTTGCTGCGGCCTGCTCTTTGTACGACAAGCCAGGTGCCCAGTTTCACTGCCTTCCCACAGAGGAGACTCCCAGTCTGGGCCAGAGAGAGGAAGAGAGGCAGAGACTCACAGACTCTCTGCAGCATTAAGTCTGCAGGTATTCTAGCAGCCTAGCAAAGCTGTAGTTCTTTTGTGCTCAGAAATTATACCATCTACGGTAATCCGATCCCTAGCACATAAGGGAGGAAGATATTTCCTAATGTGTTCACTGTATATATATATTCTGGATATTGTTACTGTATGTTGTTTTGCATAATCTTTCCTTACTGTCAGATATTATTTACTTTAAGATGAGTTGTTGGATTTTTGTTGGCCTGTGTACATGGTAATCGCAGGGAGACATGATCGCACCTACCCATACACACCTGTACATCTCAATGCTATGTTTGTTTGTGCGTTTGCTTAAGTGTATGTCTCCCTGCATAGTGGCAGGTCTTAGTCTCTGAGGCATGACTCAGCACGCACGCACGCACACACACACACACACACACACACACAGACACACCTAGAGCTTGTTATTGGGGCAGTGATCGAGCCAGTGTTGCTAAGTGCTGATGCTTGCATCTCCACCACAGGCAGGGCAGAGCAGCAGAGGAAGGAGAAGGGAGGGAGAGATAGGAGAGAGAAGATAACATGGAGGCGAGAGACAGATTTAGAGGAGGAATTAAGTCACAAGTAAAAGTGAAACGGCATATACAGTATATATATTTGTACATAGAAAGGGATGGGGGAGAGGATGGAGAGGAGAAAAATAGTGAACGAGTGAGAGAGGGGAGGGGCTACGGAACAGATTACATTAGTAGGCTAAGTGATATCTGGGTTCCTGGCAGAGCAAGTGTGTGCATGCGTGCGTGTGTGCGTGCGCGTGTGTGTGGCTGGTACCGAGCTGAGCCACTAGTGTGTTATAATGGCCAATCAGCATGTGGATTGAGGTCACCATGGCAATGGCCCAGTTAAGTGAGCAAATGAAGGTTCTGTTCCCTCTGTGTGTGAGAGAGAAAGAGGCTCACATCCTTCAGGGTTATTTCGTTGAATATATAGTTTTGTTTTGTGTTAATCAATACAGCATAACCAAATCATTCAAAATAAGCAGCAGAACTGAAACAAATGAAGAAGAATATAGCCTTTCACCCTCTCTGTCATTCTCTCTCTGCTTTGCTCTCTCCCTTGCTCTTCTCCCTTGGACTCCTTCCAGGGAACAAAATTAACTTTTTGGCTTACCAGCCAAGGTGGCTGGAAGATTTAAAAAAATACCAGCCAGGCAGATTTTTTACCAGCCAAAAATGATATAGCTTTTTAGTATATCACCATGTGTTATTATTGGCTGGACAGCGATAGCGACCCAGGCCTAGAAACCCAAATGTCCGTGACTGAGTGACTGACTGACTGACTGACTGAGTGACTGACTTGACTGATGCTATTACCTTATTTGGGCATATCATCACATTGTGACATCATGACATCATCACATCATGACATCGTCACATTGTGACATCATCACATCATGACATCGTCACATTGTGACATCATCATCACCACATTGTGACATCATCACCACATTGTGACATCATCACATTGTGACATCATCACATCGTGACAACAGTAAAGGCAATCTGTGTTACCTTATTTGACAGAAATCTATGCATTTTCCTGTTGATGAAACTATGAGCGTCTGAAGTGAGAGAGGGAGAAAGATAAAGAGAGATTTCTACACTTTGAAACTTTCGAGCTTTTACTTTGACGGCTAAAAACTGATTTTATTTACATTTCCGGGCTCTTATTTCGACGGCTAAACGCTTTAACCGGAACTCTTTTCTGGTTACTTAAGGTAGCTTAACGAATCTAATCGAAGCACATGTCACTTATAGAAGCAGCTGCACCGCTTAAAAAAAAAGAAAAAGTATCGCTTTAGGCAGAATCACGAACAGATAACAGAAGCTATTTCTTGTATGAAATTTTGAAAAATTCAGAAAGTTGGCTCCTAATTTTTTGTACACGCCAGAGTGGCTGAGTAGCCTCCGTAATTTACCAGCCAAAGAGGAAATCTACACGCCATTGGCGCTTGGCGGGTGTTAATTTTGTTCCCTGACTCCTTCTACTACCCCCTGTCCCCATTTCTTCCATTAACCCTGTCATTTCCTCTCAGTGATTCCCCCATTACCGATGACAGTTATGGAGATGATAGCATGGTCTAAGCGGATGAGAGGACAGGGAAAACAGTCATTTAATAACTGCTCCTTTTTTGCCTCTAGCTAATTTGCCAAAGCCACTTGCAGTGTGTCAGAGTGGCATACAGAGCTGAGAGGTATTTGTTTGATCTACTGACTGACTGGCATTTGGGTGAACTTTTTCTGCAGACCTCCTGAGTTAGTGTGTGGTAGAGGAAGAGTCAGGCTCAAAGGAAGGGATGAAAAGACTGTTATGGAACACTGAAGTGGGTGTAGCCTTCATGTTTATTATCATGATACCGAGTTAATTCAGACTGCTGGACTGATGTCACTTCCCTGTTGATTCCTCTCTACATCATTTCACTAAGGAAGTTTTACCATAAAACTAGAAAACTACCCAAATGAATTAGATTATTGAACAGTGTTTTTTCTTAACTCTCTATTAAAGTTGTTAATACAATACCTCTCCTTCATTTAATGTTGCTTGTTCTGTTTTTCAGACATGACCAGACACCCCTCTACTGACTCCACTCCTAGTGACAGTGGCTCCACCCCTAGTGATAGTGGTTCTAGCCCTTCTCCCAGCACTCCTCAGAAGCTGCTCCCAGCATGCACCTCTCCATTTGGACCACGACTAGTTCGTGCTACACCCAGCTCCTCTGTTACTCCACGACCCCAACCTGAGGGTTCTGACCATCGCCACAGCAACACACCCAGACTCTCTGGAAAGTTAGGAGGTCATGGACCTTGTGGTCGCCATGTCCCTGTAAAGATGGAGAGAATCAAGGTGTGTGTGTTAGGAGGTCATGGACCTTGTGGTCGTCATGTCCCTGTAAAGATGGAGAGAATCAAGGTGTGTGTGTGTGTGCGCGCGCGCGTATGTTGGAAATTTAACAGAGGCTAGCTAACAGAAACTTTCTTTTTTACTGGTATTTTGATCTGAACATTAATATATATGTATAATATCTTATTCCCAGGTCCTGACTGGCTCTGAGGTGGAGAGTGACTATAAGGAGCCAGAGACCATGGAGACAAGGGTGGTGATGGGTCAGGAAGCCCTACTCAAGACAATAGATATCCAGAAAGGGAAAATCAAGGGTGAGCCGAGTGGCCAGGCAATCCCCTTGCCTGCCATCCCAGGCTCTTCAGATCCCCAGGCGCAGGCAACAGAGACTCAGCTGGACACTAGTAAGGAGGGAAGCCAAGCCCAGAGCCCACAGAGACAGCAGGATCAGGAGAGAGACCCTGTACAGCCCCCAACCACTCTCCCTTCCACTTTTCGCACCCCTCTAATTCCCGCTTCCTCTCCCTCCCCAGAGCCAATCACAGCGGATGACAATTTGACAGACAACCAGGGAGAGGGTCAACCCCTCTCTCAAGATGAAGTGCCTTCCCTGTCTTTCTCTGAGCTGGCCTGTCCAGTTGCTTTGTCCTTCTCTGAGCCAACCTATGCTGTTGACCCACTACGAGTGGGCATGCCCTCATCCCTGGACCCTGACCTGTACTATACCGCCCCCTCCACCCCTATCAAGATGGCTGCCCACCCCTCTCACCTTAAACATCGTTCATACCCTGGCTCTCCTGCCTGCCCACTCTCCCCTGGCTCTCCCTCAGACAGCGAGGACCTGTGCTCCCCTCTCACCTCTCCTTCTGGCTCTTACGTCACAGCAGAGGGAGGCAGCTGGACCTCCTCTTACACCTCCTCCACCTCCCCCTCCACTTCTCCCAACCTGCTCCTCACAGAGGAAGCACAAGAGGCACCTGCATGCTTTGTGAGCTCCTTGTCAGAGATTGGAGATGAAGTCGGGGAGGAAAGGGGACGGGGAGGAGCAGAGCGGGAGGAGGAGAGGGGAGAAGGCTTCTGCCTGTACCGTCCTGAGGGCTTTGGTATGAGTTCGCGGATAGGCGTAACAGAGACAGTGATCCTGGACGAGGAGGAGGCTCTGAAAGGGGAAGAGATCAAGATTTCCAGAGATAGTTGTCGTCCTTGCTGGGTTACTGAGGACACCTCCCCTCTGAGGAGCAGCAGTGGCCGGAGCAGTGACTCCCAGGAGGATGGAGGGGAGTCTGAGGGCTCACTCTGCCCATCAGAGGAGGCTGGTGTGGGGAGAGCAGAGTACTCTAGCCCCATGCAGACAGGCCTGAAACTGCAGCTCGAAGCCTGTGTATCAGAGGAACATTATGCACAGATGGATGACCACCCAGGGCTCGCCTCCACTGCCTTGACTCCTGACACAGACAACCTCACCCTGGCCTCAGCTAGCCTCAGCCCTGATTCTCCTGTCCTCCCCATGGATGCCTTCCCTCCTGGAGGCTTTGATGGGTTTGGCCCTGGTTCCTTCATGCTCTTTCCAGGGGCCTACACTGATGATGGGCCAGAGGAAGAGATGATGATCCCTGCCTCTCTCATCTCCTTCCCCCTCCACACCAGCCTCATCTTCCAGGCCGATTCCATGGAGATCACCCTCTTTCCCACAGAGGAAGAGAATGAAGTAGGAGAAGTGAATGAAGGGAAGGATGTTGATGCTTATGCAGCTGGAGAGGAGGAGGCAGATGTCGAAGATGATGATGATGATGATGAAGAGGCAGCTGAGGAGGCTAAGGTTGAGGTGAAAGTGGTTGAGGAGGAAGAAGAGGAAGAAGAGGATGATGTGGAGTGTGATGGTAAAGCAGTGGAGGATCCTATTGAGGATGACACATCCGCCTCCTTCCTTCATTCACTTTCAGAGACATCCATCAACGAGGGGTTGGACGAATCCTTCTGTTTCCAAGACGATACAGATGACTCATTAGATTCTGCCTCCTATAATGGGGATGAAGATGAACACCTGTACAGCACTGAGAGGCATGCACAATCACTAGAACCCAAACCTCTGGATGTACTAGATTCTATTGAAGTCCAATCAGAACCTGAACCGCAGTCTACCAGTGGAATAGGTCAAACAGAACCTTTGCAGAGACAACTGAGCACAGATGAACCAGTGGATCACCCAGAACCACCCTGTCCTTCTGAAGCTATTGCTGCCCAACCAGAGTCCTCCAACAGCCTGAGTGAGAGTGAGATGGAAATCTCCTATGGGTTGTCAGACCCTCCTAACCAGCATAAAGACAACCCTGATTTCACCCCTGCTACCAACCCTCCTACCACTCCTGCTGTCATTTATACTGCTCCACCTGGCTCTACTACTGTGTACCACACCACCCCACCCTCTGCCTCTGCCACTGCCACTGCCACTGCCACAGAGGAGACAACAGACCTTAATACTTCAGTTCTGGCAACAGAAATAAGGCCAGAAATGACAGTCTCCAAAGTAGAGGAGAATACCCAGCAGAAATATATGGAGGTAGAAAAGGACAAACAGATCACTGAGTTTCCAGGGGAGGAGCCCACAGATGAACCAGAAAGAGACTCATTTAAATTGCTCATTAAGCCTCGTCATTGTCAGTCCGGCAGCTACAGGGCTTCAGGGGCAGGTAGACTTATATTATCCAAACCTGACTCCCAATCTGATGTGCTTGGAGGGGCAGAAGCCTTGAGTAGGTCCAGCATCCACAAGGAGTCTGAGATGGAGCTTGACCAGAAGAATGGGAATGCCTCAGCTGAGTGTGTGAGTGTGGAGCGTACAAGCACTGAGGGTACTGCCCCTTCTCTTAATATGGGGTTGACCACTGCCACCAATGACTTGAATAAAGGTGTTCTCCTTCTCTCCTACCCCAAAGACCCTAGCCCCAACCCCAGTAACATCCCTGTTTCTGCCTCCCCAGAGGTTGTCTCGGACCTCGCTGACAACCTGGCCCTGACCCCTGAACACTGCCCCTGTGACTCTGCCCAGGACAACCTGAGAGAAAACACCCTGAGTGCTGAGGAGGGGGGACCAGGGGCTCTTGGATCCCCACACTCCCCACTGGCCATCTCACCCAAGAGGGAAAACTCAGAGACAGACAAAAGCAAGATGACGGGTCCTGGAGCTGGGGCATGGGGCGCTGATAGGATGGGGCTGGGGTTAGGTTTAGGGTTAGGACCAGGGGCTGGGGCTGGGCTTGGTGCCTGGGGAGCAGGGGAGTCTCTCTCCCTGTCTCTGGCGAAGAAGTATGAGTTAGAGGCAGAGAGCCTGCTGATGTGTGACATGGAGGGCCAGAGCACACAGACTGCTGTGGCTCCCAACATCAGCAGTGAAGTAAACGAAAATGATGATGTTCTTGGTTCTGTTCCAGATGAAGAAGATAACAACAGTCTGTGTGGGAAGAGGGACAGGATGGCAGATGTGGAGTTGGCAGGAGAGGGAGGTCCTGAGTCAAACTTGTCCCACTGGAGGTCCATTGAGGAGATCTCAGAAGCAGGAGGAGGAGAGGATGGAAGCTCCAGATTCCCAGAGGATGATGTCAGTAATCTAAATCCAGACGATGATGGAGATAACACAGACACACAAGAACAGGACACATGGAAGAACTCTAACAACAATTACTCAGCCTTCAACTCCCTGACAGTGGCAGTGTCAGTGTGTGGAAGTCTGAATGCTCTGTCAGAAGAGGTGAGACCCCAGAGTGTGAGTGTCAGTGTGAGAGAGTCTATCTCTAACATTCCACTTAATGAGATGCCACCTCAGGCTTCTGACACAGCATCCGATAGGCAGCGAAAACCAACTGACAGCTCTATAAACCAATCAGAAACAACACAGACACCATCCTCAAAGGAAAGTCCGTGTAGCATCTTAGTGCCGTTAGTTGAAACTCAGGTGGACACAGCCGTAGCAGACCAACTTCCCAGTTCACCAGACAAAGCCAACTCAGGACGCCATAATAGTCCAGAGTGTCAGTCAGTCACTCCAGAGAGTAATAAAGCATTTCCTCTGCTACGAGGATCCTTTGGTTCCTTCACTCCTAAATGTAGACCCAATGAATCCAAACCAGGTAGAGTTTGTCAAGAAACTCCTCCAGCAGTTTGTAAAGACAAGGTGGAAAATATTGTTTCTCAATCGAAACCAGAGAAGGTGGAGCCACAGACTGAAGGCCAAAGAGAAAGTGATGTCAGTCCTGTGACTGACAGACATGTTGACCAACCAAAGACTAAAGATGCCTTTAAAGGACAGCAGAGTGGTGTTTGTAACTCAGGGGAAAGCCATAGGGAAGAAAAAGCAGAAGAGAAAGAGAAAGTGAAAGAGAGAGGTGAAGAGAAGGGGAAAGGAAAGGAAAGGAAAAGCTCTCCTACACAGAACGACCAAGAGCAGTCTCCACGTCACACCCCTGAGGGGGAACTTTGCACAGATAAACCTCTTGCTGCTAAGAAAGGGAGGAGAGGGAAGCAGAGCAAACACGCATCCCAGACAGGCAGACATGCCGACACTGGCCCTGAATCTGCTGATGATCCAAAGAAACCTTCTGTTCCAGTAAATGCCACTGCAGATGAATGCTCAACAGGGGCCACAGACAATTCTAAAATTAAGAGGGGCCGAAAGCCAAACAACAAAGCTGTGTCTTCGGACACACAACAGAGGACATCTGGGAGCGGCAAAGCTGAATCTGATTCACAGAGGAGAGGGAGTAACAGTCCCAGTCCTGATGTCCACATTCCTAGCCATGGATATGGCAACTCCTCCACCCATACCCCAGACAACCTCAATGTTGTTGCAGCAATGAACCAGGAAGAATCACAGAAACAGGAAGTGCTTGATAACAGGCCGTTACCTGGCAGTCAGAGAGGAAGCACTAGGGACATTAATGACAACAACATTAGGATTGGCCACAGCTCACCTACCCAGGATGCCATTGCCATAGTATGCCCTCTGACTCCTCTCTCACCCTCAACATCTCCTCTTTCTTCCTCCTCCCCTCTCCTTTGTGCCTCCACAGAACCAGAAGATGATCTTCCCACCCCTGTCCAGGAGTCCCAGCCTCTCCTCCCCCCAGCCCAGCCTCCACTATCCATGTGCCACACCAGCTCTACCCTCCGCTCTACTTCCCCTACCACCCAGCCACTCCCTGTTTCCCAATTTCTTCTAAATGGCAATCTCCAAGAGGCCACGGTTGCCCTTCCTACACCAACTACATCTGGCAGAAGTGTCTCTTCTGCCCCATCTTCCCCTACAGCCCTGCCTAGCCTGTCCCAGCCTACCCAGGAGTCTCTACTTGAGTCTGGGGCTCCAAATGCAGTGCCTGTACTAGATTCTACAACCCTTCCCCATTCTCAGTCCCATTCACAGCCTAACCTCGACATCCAGCCTCACAAACAAGCCAAGCCAGGTCGCACACGGAGTACACCAGACAGGTGCAGAGGTGAGTATAGCAATTATGGCTTGCTGGATTGACATCAATTGGTCCTCCCAGCCCATCCCACAGTGCAATGCACACTGAGGGTTTTCTTATCCTCTTCCTCACAGTCAGACCTGGCAGAAGTGAAAGGATGCTTTGCACTGTGGGATTGCTATGAAAAAGGAGTTGGGTGCTATATTTTATTGGTTTTAAACCAATAAAGAAGAGGCAGAGAGTCTAATACCTTTTGTTAAAACAAATTCAAATGTGAGCTTCCCATATTAGGGCATTCACGACTGCTGCATTTTAGTAGTCATCAACTACTCCCAAAAGGTAGTCGATTAATTGCGGGAGATATATCATATTTTTTTCACCCAATAACAATGGTCAAAAAGGTCTAAAATACAACCAGTAAAAGGTTAACTAATGTAGGCGGGACCAACCTGGGGGTAGGTGAAATAGCAGAGTCCTCGATTGGCTCTGAGAGGCTGTTTACAAATCTGATTGCCGCGATCTGATTGGACTAAACCCCCAGCAAGCTTGTCTGAGCTGGAGATACTGTTTGACTGCAATAACAATGCGACTACTTTCTTACAGGGATAGCGGGAGTCTTTCCTTCTCTAAATACCTATTCAAACAAATGTTCAACAACAACCAGAGCATGTGAGCGGAGTTGAGCGGTTGAGAATCCCGCTCCACGCTCACGGGGCTGTTCTTTCGCTCCGCTCTCCCGTTCATAGAGACTCCCTGCCGCTCCACTCAAAATAGCTCAC
>OMLI01091213.1:0-12977 GCA_900302605.1 Rondeletia loricata
TCCACTGGGGCCCCGTTGATCCTGAGGGGGTTGTAATTCCGCTCCTGTTTCCTCCCGAAGTCCACAACCAACTCCTTTGTTTTGCTGGTGTCCAGGAGGAGGTTGTTGGTCTGGCACCAGAGTGTCAGAATCTCCACCTCCTCCAGGTAGGCCCTCTCATCATTCCTGGTGATCAGGCCGACCACAGCTGTGTCGTCAGCAAACTTTATAATGGAGTTGGATCCGTGGATTGCCACAGTCATGTGTGTACAGGGAGTACAGGAGAGGGCTCAGGACACAACCTTGGGGGGCCCCCGTGTTGAGAATGAGGGTGGACGAGGTGTGGTTGCCTGCCCTCACCACCTGGGGTCTGCCCGTCAGAAAGTTGAGGACCCAATGGGAGTTGTTTATTCCCAGGTCCTTGAGCTTGGTGACGAGCCTGGAGGGGACTATGGTATTAAATGCTGAACTAAAGTCTATGAACAGCATCCTCACATAGTTCCCCCTCCTGTTGTCCAGGTGGGAGAGGGCGGTGTGAAGGACGCATGATATTGCGTCATCTGTGGCTCCGCCCCAACAGAGCCACTGTATAACAAACTAGTGAATAGGCTTACCATTTTCTTCAGTCACCTAAGATCTAATAAATGAGCATTACAGTATATTTCAGGACGTACACTATTATTATTATGTTGTGAAAAGTTTTGATTTACTGTTAAAGTGGGATGAAATGCCTGTATTAAATTATGTGAGTATATAGTCTGTTTCCTGTCA
The DNA here is from genome assembly GCA_900302605.1 of Rondeletia loricata. Classification (NCBI taxonomy): domain Eukaryota; kingdom Metazoa; phylum Chordata; class Actinopteri; order Beryciformes; family Rondeletiidae; genus Rondeletia; species Rondeletia loricata. The sequence continues at coordinate 751 of OMLI01091213.1, forward strand.
TGACATAAAATGAAGCTTTCTCATTAATGTCTTCACAGCTTCACCCTATTACTAATATCAAATTAATGAATGGTTGAAATGAGTGTAATTTTGGCCAAAATTACATTTCCCTACAAGGAATATGTAGTATTTAGAGATAAACGACTTCTGGATATTATTCGTGCGGATCTACTTTTCATTTAATGCAAGCGTTTCGTTCTTGAATATACCCCAAGTTGCAACGTGTTGTCCCAGAAACTGTATTGTAAGAAGAGAAAGTCATCATCGGGGAATTAAATAAGGCAGTGTCTCTCAACCCCTGTCCTCAAGGCCCACCTTTACTGCTAATGTTCTAACTTGAAACACTGAAATAAGGGACAGATAACACATGTTTCTCCGAAATTATTGAATAACATTTACTGATAGCTAAATTTCCTGTAAGAAGGTCGTTAATGTTGTTTTTGTTCTTCTTCTATTTTTTTAAAGATAATTTCCTGTTGCAGTGATCCGTGACCAGATCGAACACTCCTTTCACCAAATCTCCCATGGATGATTGCGCGAGTCCATAGGACCGAACGCGATCTACTCCAATGGCGTTACGGCCAGAGAGCTACTTGGCCCCTCTTTCCTTCAAGGCTCTTTGGCTGTCCTTCTGAATGCGGTGAAATATCGCGGTAGCCTCCTCCCTACTCACTACGTAATGTGCCGTGCTGCTTCTAGCGGCGCTGGTGACAGTGCTGAAAGCTGTTGGGGTGAGTTTGTATTAATTTCAACAAACTCTTTAAACATTTGTTTGGAACATATGACATTTTTGTGTCTCTTTCTTGTCCGAGGATTATTTGGAATTTAATCTGCAGCTGAGTTTTTTGTAAACGTCAGTATACGGATCTTGGGCCTGGGTGGGGGCAGCGGTGTTTTTCCTTCCCGTAAATCACCGACACACACACGGACCAGCTAGCGTGGTGTTAGCCAGTTAGCACGGTGAACGGCTAACGGCTAAACCGTTGTCAACGGTTCAAATAAAGGAACAACCTTTTGGCAATCCCTAATACGTTTTTTCCATCTATTGTGACAAATAGTTGAATTGCACGTGCGTAATGACTACTGAAAGGATGAGTGACACACGAGCTGACCGAATACGACGAGCACGAGCTTCTCCACGTCTGTCGCAGCTTCTTTGTTGTCCCGTCCTGCCGTTAGCCCAGAATCCCCTGATCATCTCCTGTCCTCCTGTATGGAAACAATGTCACGCCAAACCTTATTTGTTCGCAAACGTATATACCTCGTAGAATACGACTAAAGACGTTTTACGAATCGTCAGGATGCGGCATGTATCTAATACACCGAGCGGCACTCGATTTAATATCCACATACATGTCGTCTGTTATCCCTACGACGTTCTTCCATCAAAACACACCGTTCAGGACGGGAGCGAGCAGTGTGAGACGGTTCTACAAGTTGAGGTTTTATTGAAATTAAGTGCGGCTCAGTTCATCACTTGTATGCCGAGTTCACCAATAGACACTAATGATTCTTGAAAGGTCACAAGTCGTGTTCTCTGAGCTGTATACTTTGACCATAAGCAAAGCGACTTTAAACTGCCGGATTTTGGAATGGAGTTTGGCACGAGGGTCTCCATACACGAGAACGACACGTATAGGGGCCGACATGTCGCGAGCTCTCCTACCAGAGACTCCGAGCCACATGCCTGTTTGAGTTATTAGTTAGCGGATCAATAAGTCAAAATGGAGTCGACAACTAACCCACGGTGTGCATACTGTCAAAGGGAAGTAACTTAACTCCGGGAAGTAGTCGGTAGTCGTGTTAAGGCCCGAAGGCATTAGCAAACTGACGTTAGCTACAATGCTAATCTGTTTGCTTGTATTTGTCCACGCGAGGCCGTTAACATCAGGAGACGCTGTTCATTATCGTGACCCAAAAGCCTGTCGGTGCGAAAAGTTGAAATGTTTCGCTCGCTGGGAAACATGATATATTTGAGTAGGACATTCTGTCGTCAAGAACTTAGCTGGCTAGTCTGGATGCGTTGTTGCTCCTGTGTCGGGCATGCCGAGACGTGTCGGACCAAGCCGTGTTAGTAGCTACAGCTGAGGATGGTCACATGGCTGTCAGGGCGGGTGTTGTTCAGGCCCAGGCCGGGTAGCAGTGTTGTTCAGGCCCAGGCCGGGTATCACGGTGTTGTTCAGGCCCAGGCCGGGTAGCAGTGTTGTTCAGGCCCAGGCTGGGTATCACGGTGTTGTTCAGGCCCAGGCCGGGTAGCAGTGTTGTTAAGGCCCAGGCCGGGTAGCACGGTGTTGTTCAGGCCGGGGCTAGGGACCATGTCATGGGGGTTTATAACCTCTGTTATCCTCTGTTAGGTGTTGCCCGTTTTCCTCCTTTAATTATTACCGAGCTAAGCTGTAGTTACTACATACCCATTAGAAAGTGCTGAAATGGCCAATCGGTGTTGGTGGTTTAGTGGGTGGACGGTGTTTTTTTAACTTTCTGCGTCACCATCAGCTGAAACAGGGGAGTTGAGGAGCCCATGTCCTCCCAAGGTTGTTTTCATAGAGGAGTTGTCTCTATTCCTCTCTTATAACCTTTAACCCACTTAACCAATCCATCCTGTGACGACTGTTGACTTTGTTTTGCACTACTACTAGGCTGTACAATGAACTCGGTCGTCTTGCTTAAAGGACATGTAATAAACTTGGCAAGTCACGAGTCTATAGTATTCATCCAAGTATTACAAATATAAACAAAAACCTAATGTGTATATTGATTAATCTGGGTTGGACCTTCAGGTAGGCAATACATTACTTGATTAGAGTGCCCTGTCTACCTCATCTAAGTTGGACAGTTTATTTGTTCTCCATAAATTGCCAGTCTGAATACAAACACTTAAAGAAATAATCCCCCTCTACTGCTAGGAATTCCATTTGAGCATATTTTTTTTTACATTATATTTGAACCCTCTGGGAAGCACGTGGGATGGGAGTCATTGCAACACAGTGGCTGCAGAACATATATCATGTTTCCCTGGTTTGCTCACCCAACTTGTTTTGAAGGCACTGTATTCAGGTCAACACCATCTTCTCTAAGCTACCATAGATATTTATATAGGTGTACTTTTTTCACCTTGGTTGACCTTACCTACTCACTGTGAACCAGTGTTTCCTCTGTATTCATTCAGCAGTGGTGCACCACCACAGTAAGAAAATTACCACCACTGCTACAGAAAATGGGAAATTGAAATAACCGTATAATTTAGCGGAATTTTCTACTACAACATAAAAAGGTACAACTCTTAATATGTAGTATTAATGTGTTTATTAGTATCCGGAGCACAACGTTTTTAGCACTGCAACCTGCACTAGAGCCATAATTGGCACCAAAACAGAGATGAATATGGAACCAAAACAAAACATTTCCCCCAAGCACCACTGCTGAATAAAATCACAGGGGAAACACTGCTGTGAACGTGTGTTTAGTAAGTGTGCAAAACGGTTGTAAGTTGTATGATTGGAACAGAGGTTCATGGTCAGAAATGGTCCCATAAATGTAATGGCCTGAGCTGGAGGTATGCACAAGGACTTGTTGACCCACAGCTCTTGCCTGCTGCATCTAGTCAGCTGCCTGGCATTGGGCTGTGTCCAGGGGCAACTGAGGAAAACCTATTTTTATACTTGTGAGTCTCGGGGTAAATAATCTAGGGTTCACAAAAACCACTATGGGCCACCGGTCCTCAGGGTTGTTGCTGTTTTCATATGACAGAAAATATGAACCTCTCATTGTCAGTTGATAGTTACATTTTTGCTTTGGTCTGTATAATTGTTCTCAATCATCATTGTTTGGTGTAATTGAAGTAATTAATTCTGTCCAGCTAGGCCTAACAACTAACCATATCTACCTTTTCTCAACAGTATGAAGTGAAACAGAACAGAATTTTTGTACCATCCGCAACTGCTTCAAGTTCAGATCATAACGAAGAAACTAAGTGAAACATCCAAAAACAAGCAAAAAGTTGCAACTCTCAAGACAGAGGAAAAAAGGCTCACTTCAAGGATTTAAAACAAAAGAAGCAACCAAACGCTGAAACGACCAAAGACGAAGACATACAGCAGCCTAATTGAAACACGCTGAAGAGAAGCAATCCTATGCCTACGCGAATACTGAGAAGACAAGAACTGATCTGAAACCAGAAGTTTGTGCCTACTCAACAGCTTTGACAAAGCACACGTCCCAACGCTGCTCTTAGCCCTCCTCATCCTCACCGCACCACCGACTCACCCCGGGGTGCGGAGTGGGCTGCTATCTGCTAGTTTTTTTTTTCTCCCTATAGTCTCCCCATCTCTCCCACCCTCTTTTCTCCTCCCACTGTTTTCATTGTATTTTTTTTTCTAAGCAGTGTTATTGCACCTGCGTTTGCCTTTTTTGCGCTAGATTTCTCCCCCTTTTTTGCTTTATGCAACCATCTAGAACTCGTGCCAGAAACCTGTAACAAATAAGTGTGTGTGCGCAACTGTGTGCGTGAAGATATCTGCAGCAACTGTATAGTCATTGAGATTCTGACATCTGCAAGATTCAAGACAGCAATTAAAGGTGGGTCTCAAATGTTGTATCACTTCATAAAACGAGCCATAACTGGTTACCGTGTCAACTGTACTGTCCTGGAATTCTGACTAGGTTAATCACTTACCTTTTCTGGTTTGTCATGATGTTTTTGAATATTGATTTCAATATCTTCAGAAGGCCCTCCCCATAAGGAATTTTAGAATTTCTATAAAGAAATCATCATATTGCCCTGCAGCAAAGAGAAACATTACTCGGGCAAAGGGCAGGTTGGGTGGAATTCATAGATTGAAATGGTAAATGGTGCAATTGACTTGGTGTTTGTATAAATTGACATAATACTCAGATGTGCAAACACAGATTGGGGAATGCTCTTAAATCTGATCCAGTTGTCCAGCTGTGCTTATATGGGGCAGCAATGCAGAGGTTGTTTTTAATTACTAAAGAGAAATAACTGCAATTCTCCTTCACTTGACTAAACAATATGCGACTTTTACATAAACACACGCGCTAACATTTTAAACAGGGCTTTTATTTAAACTGTTTGGATTTGTGGCTTTATCCGTAAGGTTTTGGGGTTCTCAAATTTCAAATGGCTGAAACTCCACTCAATGTGTTTATTTGCAGCAGCTGATTTCACTGATTGGCACACCTTCAACCAGAGAGCAGGAAACTAATCTGTGAAATTAGCTGTTGGAATGACTCTTGGCCCTCTATGGTACATGTTTTCCCATCCCAAATCTACAACGACGGTGATGACTGATACAGAGTTCAGAAGATTAGATTCTGACCGTCATTCCATTGACCTACACTTTGATTAATCTTTACGTAACTTCCCGTAGGCCAACTGGGCATTCCTCAAACTGAATTGCCGCCATCTCTAAACAGTAAAACTTGTTGTTCAATTTATTTTTGGGGCTATTTGACAGCCTACCCAGTACCCACACCCATCCCGCACCTTTTTCCTACCCTGTTGTCTTAAGTCATTCCTCCTGTTGCCCTTTCAACCCCTCCCTGAAAAAAAGCCCACAGCTCTTTCCCTGTGATTGTGACACTTGGCACACTGGCTGACCTATCTGCCTTACCCATTATTTTTGTCCCTCTCTTCACCCTTGCAGACATCCAGCGGTGTATCTTTGGGTGGTTACATAGAAATATTACATAACAGTCCAAAAAAAATTCAAACAATTAATCAAGTTCAACAAGGGCACAAGTTTGGTCAGAGTTTATGGGAAAATATGGGCAGCCCCTGGAAAGGCTTTGTCGAGTTTACCTTGCCTGCGTCGCCACCCACCGCGTTCGTTAGCGCTGACCTGAGCAGCACCTCCCCCGTCGGACTCAGCCTGTCACCGTACGGCCGATCCGTAAGTTCCACCTTCCCACCTCTTTCCTACGTGCCCACACCCCACCCCATCGAACACCCATCCACACACCTTGCCCTGCATCTCTCTGCTATGACTGGCCTAATCTCTTTCATCCCTTACGGGCTCCCGAGACTAGCCTCTGCTCAGGTGCAGGGTGTTCTTACAAGGCTGTAAAAAGTTGGCTTTCTTAAAAAAAAAAATTGGTGGTGTTGCTTCACACTCAGCGGACTAGTGTAAAGTAGCAACATTGGAAAATGTATATTTAATATTGGGCTACATTTAAAGTCACAATGAAACTGCATTTTGGGAGCATCTTGCTTCCTTAATGTGATGCATTTCCTGTTGAAACAGGATTTTGGGCCGGAACATAACACTTAGAGGGATCATTCTAAAGTGTAAACCAATGGGATATCAGTTGGGAGAGAGGTAGTTTTATTTGATGGGAAGGGCGGAGGGACGGGATTGTTCAAAAACCTGAGATTGTTTTATTGGTTGGAATAAAGATTTTCAGTTTTCCAGTAAGTAACAGGGTTCCCACGGCCCTTGAAAGTTTGTGAATTTTAGAAAAATTAATAAGGCCTTAAAAGTTGTTGAAAATGAATGGATAGCCTTGAAAGTACTTTTCATTAAAATATAGCACCCAAATTAATCAATATGCCTCAGCTCTCTCCATCCGAGGATCAACACTTCCCATCCTGAGGAAAAGCCTGGGATGGAGATTTGTTGATGCAGAAGCAGTTTTTAAATGATTTATTGACTTGACACCACCAGGAGAAGAAAAAGAGGCCTCTATGATGTCTAATTCTGACAAATGTCATATTTACCCCAAAACATGCAAGTGTTTGAGTCCTTGAATTTCACCTAAAAAGACACTGCAAGTCATTGAAAGGTCCTTGAATTTGATGTCCAAGTGAGTGTGGGAACCCTGAAGCAAAAGTAATGAGATTTTGATATAAAAATACAAGAAATGTCAGTTTTTTTTTTTATTTCAACGTGACTTTAATGTTGTTGGTACACAAATTCAAGGCAACACAATGTAAGCTAAACTACACACAGATTGTGTTTTTTTTTACTGAATAACATAAGGTGCACAGTATTTAACAAATGGTATTTGTAATCCCATCTGTATTGCATAATACCTTTTAGCCATTTGTTATGGTAGAAACAACACATTTTGACATCTACTTTTTATGTAGGTGTAATTCTTTATGGACAACCAACTCTAGCGTTTGAGGTCTTGTGCTAGAGAACATGAAAGGGTAATGGACCCAAGCATCTGTTAGGTCTTGTGTTAGGGTAGCTAAGTGTGTTAGTACAGTACAGGACCTAACAGAGCAGGCTGCTCTGGGACCCCCACCCCTCATAACCCATAACCCATCAATCACTGTCCACTGTAGATGCACTGCTATATGACCCGTCATCTGCATATTCTGATTCTCTCCACTCTTTGTAGGTTGGCCTTACTTGACCGTGGGCAGTAATATTAGCAACATTGCACTTTTACCATTTCACCTTACCTGGCTGCACGAAGAACTTGGTCAATCATTCCTTTAAGTTATTCAATCTGCCTACTCGTTGGAGCCATTCCTCTCTGAATGTATTGTGTTTTGTTGTTTTTGTTTTTGTTTTTTTACTCAAACCCCTTATCATAGTGCAATTGATCGACGTTGCAAATTTGAGCCTGTCAGGGTTTCACCATTTCAAGTGGACCCCACATTACTCAGTGGCCTGTTTTTCTGCTTGGTGTTTTGTTGCCAGTATTTCCCACAGGATTTTATAGTAGTGGTGGTTGTGCTAGGTTAGAGTTGGTAATATACATATTGCAATGGAGAAGACTTTGTACACAAGAACCGTAAGTACATTGCTGTGTCCCTTTGTGAAATCTACTTGTGGAGACCATCCACAAATCGTTGTATGGGGAAACACTGGGTTCTATATGCAAAATCTCCAAGATTAGTGGGGTCAAGTACAATATATTTTGTTTACCTTCACATTGGATAACAACTGGTTTTTGTTGAATAGGAAACATTTTTAAATGAGTAAAATGCCCAACGAACCATCTTTGTTAGTTCTATAAAGAGCCTCTTTTTCAAAGCTGGTGCCCCCTCCCAACAGCGTATCCAAGTCCTAGCCCCAGTGTCAGAAATGGAAAGAGGCTGCTCTGAACCTCCAGGGGCTCGCAACACTGTCCCTGCCCCATCTACCTCTACTGGTCCCATGCCTATTCCCCGCTCCTCCTCTGTTTCTTGCCACCCCCACCCAGGAAGCAAAAAACACAAGCGGACGCCCTTGTATCAAAGATCAGTAAGTGGGCATGTTCAGTTGTGCCCACACTGACGTAGCAGCCCTTTGTGCTGCTCTGGTGTCATGTTACTTATGCTAACAGCATGGTGTGCAGTTTTACGTTAAACAACTTTAATCTAGGCCTCTTGACAAGATTTTGATAAGTGAGGTTTTTATCGGCATCCCATTATATGGACTATTGGTTGGTAGAAAAAGGTACACGTTTTTGTTACATATTTAATCTTGTCCTTAGTAAGAATTGCTTGAAATCTATACCACGTTTTGTTAGTTCTCAAGTGACTTCGGACTAAAAACACTCATGGGAAAGTGAAGTGAAATGTAGGCTAGTGCATGATTCTTCTAAGCCAACTAGAAATGACCATACAGTGTGGACTTTTATTGGAAGTGAATGGTTTGAATCACGGTGAAATTCCATCTAGGCGTTGTCGAGCTGTGCTCACCTCTATTCACAAGTGATGGCCAGATGCCCCAGAAGGCTCTAATAGAGCTTTGTGAAAGATCTTATTTTTTTTATTTTTTTGGTTTGGTTTTCCCTTCACCAAATGTGTGCTTGCATGTTTTGAAGTGTTTTTTTGTATGTTTGGTTTTTTAAAGGTTGACAGAGGCTGCATTAAACTGGCCTTCATCCCTTCGTCTGCTCCATGTTGATGCATTACTGGCTGCATTAAACACTTTCCTCTCCCCTTCCCCAGATGAGTTTTGACCCAGGCATGCTCCATAACAATGGGCATACTGCGTATGCCAACGGCACAGGGCCGGGCATCAGGGAGACTGGTGTGGTGGAGAAGCTCCTGACCTCCTATGGGTTCATCCAGTGCTCAGAGCGACAGGCACGTCTCTTCTTCCACTGCTCCCAGTACAACGGCAACCTGCAGGAGCTTAAAATAGGAGGTGAGGTCATTGATTAGCATGTACTACTTAAATCCATATAACCTGTGGAACTTTGCCTGTTAAAATGAAGAACACTTCTTAGACATCCTAAGGTAGTGTCTAATAGGGGTGTTCAATGCCCAACAATTACACATCATCACATCTCCCAATCAAACATCTCTGATGACCAATGACATCAGGGGAAGGGAGTCTTAGGGATTGTTATTGATTTGTCGATTAATTTACCAGAAAAAAACCCCAATTGATTCAATTTGCAATTGAACATTTCAAAATGTATTGACGTTTTTCAAGTGTGGTAGTACTGTCCTTTGGTCACATGGGTAGTTGCCTCTCTGACACCACCTACTGAAGACCCAGAGTAGACCAAGAGCTCAAAAGCAGATTGATATAACATATCATATTATTTACTCTTCTTTTTTAATGCTGCAGAACCATTACTGTGAATTAAATTGAAGAAACATTCACATTTTATGTGAAATAAGTTGAATACAAAATATAAAAATAAATTCCTCCAATTGGAGGCCAATTAAAACAGGTGGGAATCTCCCTCAGAAACTATAGGCTGACAAGCCTAACATAAAACAATAATAAATAGAGTGCAACATTTTTTTTGTGTGGGTTCTTTGGTAAATCTAAGTCCCCCACTAGTCCAAACTACAAGAGCTCAACATTGCAATGGAGGCAGGTAAGCATATTCAGAAATAATTAGAAATCATAAAAAGTGCAGAGAGAGAGAGAGACTGACTTATGTTCCTTTAAAGAACCATTATCTTAAAATGAGAGAACCACCAGCACAAGCTAGTGAACACACACACACACACACGAGAAACAAAAACGGCCAAGAAATAAACTGCAACAACACTAGTAACCCCATCAATACAACTGACAGTCCAGCTGACTAATCACATTCAAATACAGAAAGATAGAGAGAGAGAGATTCCCTAACCCATCACCACTTGAAAAAGTCACATCGGTGCTGACACAGCCCATCTTCTATGTCCAATGACCTCACACAACCCTAGTGTCCAAGTTGTTCGACATTGCTTAAGCCCAAGTTGCCATAATATTATTTTAAGTGTGTTAAACTAACTAGTGTTTGGTTTTCTCCTCTGTGGTTGTCTCTCCCCAGATGATGTGGAGTTTGAGGTGTCCTCAGACAGGCGCACTGGCAAGCCCATAGCAGTGAAGCTGCTAAAGATTAAGCCAGAGGTACTGCCAGAGGAGCGCATCTCGGGCCAGGTGGGGCCAGACTCGCACGCCTCTCCCTTTACTGTGCTGCATGGTTATATTCATCCAGTTAAGGAACACCATTTTACTTTTGGTTCTGTTCTTGTCTGTCACATTAATGTTGGTGTCGCCCGCTTGTTTGAGTTTTTTAAGTTAGTTTTTGGGTGAAGGTTTTTTCCCCCCCAAGCATTATTATTCCTGTGTAAAAAATAATAATTCCTATGTAGTTTATCATAAATATTTTCCAGTTGCCATAATTTTTGGCATTCGATCTGTAAAATTTAGAAAGACTAAGAAAGTGTATTCTGTTTTAATCAGGATTTACAATGGGCTTGAATTTTGTTGATATACACGTTTGCTGTGTTGAATGTCTGAGCAGCAAATCTAAATATGGTCTAGTGATCAGATGAAACTGCTCAGTGGGTTGGTCGTCCAGCATTGTATTAATTTATCTGTAAAGGCAGATTTTTAAGTGAATATGATATTCCAAAATTAAAAACATGGGCTGGTTACTTGTTTTCTCAGCTATTTGGCCTTCTACAATGCATAATGTACAAGTTTCTGCTGTAAATGGACACAAAATAAATATGACTTTTTTTTATACTCGTCATATTGAGAAAACATTTGAAAATCAGCCATTTCATCCATGTCTTTTCCGTGATTATTTTAAATTGGATTTCTAATTACAATGAACATTCAATCTAAGACTGGCAAAGTAACCATTATGTACCATTTGTGTTGAATAACTCCAGTGGCTATTTTTTAACATTGTCCTTGTGTGATTTCCTCGGTCCTGTAGGTTGTCTCAGCAATCCCAACACACTTGGATGGGAAGTCGGCTCCTGGCCAGGTGCCCACTGGCAGTGTTTGTTACGAGAGAAATGGGGTAAGAGAAGTGGCATGGACAGATTTCATTACAGCTAGTCTGGTGGTCAATTAAATGCAAAATGTGGACATGAAAAAGATAGAAAGTGAGATTTCACTCTTGATGTCATTCTTTAGGACTTATTAATCCATTTGTTCCGTACTGTGCTTGGTTTTGTAAATGCTCACTTACATCTGGATCCACATCATGATGGTGTACATCAGGGGTGGGCAACCATGTTCCATGGAGGGCTGAGTCTGCTGGTTTCTAACTGGGTTAGTGAAAACAAGTTAAAGTTAAATGTTTCAAAAACAAGGGCTATCATGCTGGCCTCTAGACATAAATTGAGATCGAATCCGGAACTACATCTTGTGTTGAATGGTGCTGCTATTGAGCAGGTTAGAGAGGCCAAGTTGTTGGGTGTGGTTATTGATGAAAAGCTTGGTTGGTCAAAGCACATTAATAACATGTAGGGCTGTGCCATATCATATCGTTCACGATAATACCGGTATAAATTTGGACACGAAAAAAAAGTGTCATATAATGATATAGCGGCGTGATGACGTGTTGACGCATTTGCTAGCGCGCATAATAGCCTACAGCGTTCTCGTCACCAGAACGATACAAGCATGGCTGAAAGCCAGAGCAGCGCGTCAGCCTCTGAGGAGGATTTAGTAGCTAAAAGGGGAGCTACTTCAGTCGTGTGGAAGTGGTTTGGCTACAAGAGGTCAGACCTCCAACAAACCACAATAATTAGCAAAATATGCAAGAAAACGGTTACGGCTAAAGGTGGAAACACAACAAACTTGTTGAAATCAAGGAAGCAGAGGAAGTTGAGTAACACATGGCGAAGCATGTTAAAAAAGTGCGGTGTGGGATTATTTCATCCCGGAGACACTGAGTTGTAAATTGTGCGATACTGCTCTGCTATTTTCCAGCAGCATTGGACCAATTTCTACACAATTCAAGACATTTCCAATCAGTCTACAGCGGTTTGTTATTGTAGACATATATAACGTAACCACATG
>OMLI01091227.1:0-10574 GCA_900302605.1 Rondeletia loricata
TACTATTTACCATCTTGGTGATTCTCCCTTCACTGTTTGGGAAGACTGGACTGTGGACTCCTGAACATGATGAATTGTGGGATACACTTAGCTCCAAATACCGCTCCGAAGCAGTATTAGGGTAAGGGTGCATTAAGTGTGGGATTGCAATGGCATTTTTCAGACATGGGACAGTCTTACACACTTACTCTGTGCCGTGTGAACGCACACTTTAGTACACAAAACCGCACGTGTGGGTAATGGGACAGGCCCATCTTCACTCATTACTTCTATACTGTGTATCCTCCGGCCACGCCTCATTAGAGGACAGAGGCGAGGAGACATCAAGGCTCCTTCATGTGTCTTTTACCATTAGGAACATCCTTAATGATGGCGGCTCATTTTTGGATGCCGAGTCAGCGAGGAGTCGAGGCCGCAAGGACGGCGGATAAGACGCATTTTGGCCAAATGGAATGCACCCTATGTATTACAGTGCTCATGTCTGAACTAGTGATCAAATAAAAATCTCCCAAGATTAACAATTAAATTGAGCAAGAAAAGGTTCTATCAAATGCACTGGTGACTCAAAGAGATAAGAGCAGTGCTGGCAATGTAAAAAAAAAAAAATTGCTGCCAATTTCTACGTTTATCTCGTCCGAACGACTTAGTAACTCGTCCAAACAACTTATTAACTTGTCCGAACGAGATAAACTTCCGCAAATTCTTTATTTTTTCACCTTGCCTTTCAGGGCTTCTGTAAGAAAGCATTTGGACAAGTGACATAACATTTTGAAAATAACATTATTCAGAAATGTTAGGTGAACAAAACCTTGTATTTCTTACTGTGTCAAAATTTTCGAATTATTGGAGAGAATCTGCTCCATAATGTTTTGATGAATTTTTTATGTCCCACCTGCCATTGTCTCAAAACTGCAACTGCTGCAACTGCAACAGCTCTCCATGTACAAACTGTTTTGATTCAGTGTGCATTTCCAGAGGGATTGCATTCTCAGCTTTTAACAGTAGCATACTGAAAGACTACAGTTACATGGATATCATAAACGGCTTATTTCTTCAAACCTAAAATGTCAAAGTAGTGACTAACTGTTTACATTAAACGCTGTTCATATATGTAGCTGTACACTTTTACAGTATTTCATCATCTAATTGGAGTATACAGTGTATTTCCAGTTTTTGTCATGCACAGTGCCATCCTCTTCTTTTACAGTAATTGGTAGCCTCAAAAGTAGTACAGATGAATGTGTGATGGCAGCACTGTAACCTGTGCATCAGAGGGAGAATGATCTTTGAGCAGTATCCTTTCCACTCCAAACTGACAGCAGATTTGAATTTGCCGTATTCTACACATGTATTTGTTGAATTGTTCGAATTTCATTGTTTCATAAACTGATTTGAACAAGTTCACATTGGGAATTCACCACCTGTGGCATTCGTCTATTAACTAGGAATCATTACATTAAATTGCCACATTACCATCTGGTGTGTGGATTAAATGAATGTGTCGGAGGTGTCTGATCAGTCATTTACATAGAACTATTTAGCAGTTATAAGACTTTTCAGAAGGGTACTTGGGGTTCACACCTCATCAACATTTCAGACTGGCTGATGGGAATACGCTAGGAGAATTTATACAAGGTTATTTCCTTTGCAGTGGGGCAGAATCATTCCTAGAAATAGTTTACCAAGGTGCATGTACATATAGTTTGCCAGGACTTTTTCACCAAATTCTACAACTTTTAAAGGGGCATTAAGTAATCTATGACTTTAATCGACCACTGTCAGCGACCAAGGTATTGCAACAACATCAACAGGTCTCTAACTGACACAAATATTAAAGTCACATTTTCACAATAGAGACGAGTAAGCTAGCTAATTAAAATAAATAAAGGTCCAAAAAGTAATGAAACAAAAGTAATAAAACAAAACACAAAACATTAAGAAAAATATATAAAATAAATTAGATTATTTAGAATAAGTTATACAGATTGCCTGATCCTGGGCAGGCAAAGTGGTTTGTTCCGAAGAAAAGTGGAGACAAATAACCAGAATAGATGTATATGTAAATAGAGGTATAAAAGGAGAGAAGTCAAAAATAAAAGGAGAGTAGGTAGGGGACAGAAGAGTGAAGAAAAAGAAAAGGACAGTATTAAGGAAGAGAATAAGGCGGCGTTCACATGGGACATGTAGCATCCGTCACATTCACTGACAAGTTGGTGCTGAAACCACCTAGGTTGCGTTTTTGGGGGGCGTGTCTTGAAACCTTTTGAAGCAGTCTGTAAAAATGTTATTGGCGCTCCGTCAAAAGTTTAACTAGTTTCAACTTTTTTGACGGACTGGGTTACGATATTTTCATGCACTGCGCTCAATCAATCCATGTAATCCGTCAATGCATAGGTCTCATTGAAATACATGGCATATTATACATTTTTTGTCATATCACAAATGCTAACACCGCCTAAGAATATGAGGGAACAGAGGAGAGGTGAAGATGAAAAGGAAAAGGGAACATAGAAGTGGAGGAACGAAAGGAAAGGTGAAGACCACTTAGTAGGGTGAGTTACAAATTAGTTAATAAGTGAGAATTACAAATAATTAGTAGACATAAAAGTATCTAAGAAGTTTTAAAAAATGACTTAGTGGAGTTTTAAATAAGTCCAAAGTCTTTGAATCTACATATCAAATTGCAGGAAATTGCGTCATTATTTTCGCAGACCCCCCACCCTAATTGTACTTACCCTAAATTTGTCCTTGCATGACAACCCTGGTCATTGGTATTGATCATCATAAACTAGTCAGTATTTAGTTACAAAATACAGTCATGTAATTGTGTGGGTTCAATTTGTTGCCAAGATACTCAGTCTATCCAATGTATTCCTATTCCAACAGAAAAACAACAGTTTGCTGAATCAAAGTGCTTGCTTGAGAGCAACTGAATGTATCAAACATGCCTTTATAACAACAACAAAAAAACTAGCAATATTAGGATATATTTGTTAGGATTATTACGATTAAATCTGTAATGGCTAATGGCTAATGTAATGAGATTACATGAGGTTATAAATATAACCCTGGTAGCCTGAAAGACCATTAAAGTATACCTCTTTCTCTGTTTCCTCTGTCTTTCACAAACAAAGGTGCAGGGGAAATGAGATTTTAGCATATCAATAGTGTCCGCAGTGATGCTGGGTATCTCCAAAAGGTACTTGAAAATATGTGAAATTTTTAAGAACCTATTCTCCATGAAAGAAATTGTGATTACAGAGTCCTGGGGGGTCCAACTAACATCACTGATGGTTTCTCCTGACGCACGCTGTCCAGCGAGGCCAGAATTTGCACCACAAATGAGGTTTCCATTCCCCTGGTTGGGGGTCTCCTTGAGAGAGGACATCCATTCCCACACTAATCACTACTGGAATATGAATATGCATATAAATTGGCTTTCAGGAATAGGTGATTTTTCTGTTTCTTGCCAGTGAGTTCATTCCTTTCCATCTTGTACCTTTAACTATGCTAATACAGCACAGCAGTGGCAAAAATGTGCCACCCACTAATGTGTGGACACATTTGTGTTCATGTTTTTATTTATTAAGATATTTATCATGAAATAATATATGCTGTTATCCTAATAATGGACATTGTAAATGCACTTACTATTCTGCTTACTTCTCAACAGTACGGGACAGTGTGAGACTGTTGCTTGGCCTGGGGACTGTCTGTACAGTATAACTTCATAGGATTCTGTGATAAACAGCCATGTCTCCCTGACTGATGTTTTTATCCTGTTTATTTTTTGTATTTTTTCTTAAATGTATAACTGTCTCCTTGGTACCACCGCAGTAACTTTAAGAAATGAATGGGAGCTTGTCTGGGATCGGTGCCACCTCCTGTTGGGAGTTGATCTAGTGATTGCTGACACCTGGGAACAAGAAGAAGCAGATGCCCCAATCCGTGCAATTGACCAAGAGTAGAAACTGCGTCATTGTCCATGACACTGTGTTGTCGTCCATAGTACCTGGTGACCAAGAGTAGAGACTGAACTGTGATACATGACATCTGTAATCCGCCATGGACAGAGACTGTGATTGGGATTTATGAACTGTCCGATCATACATGGTGAGAGAAACAGCCTGGTTTGGACCATCAAGAAGAGCCAGCTCACTCTCTCAGCAGGCAGGGCCTTAATAACCAGGACCTATAAATTACTGAGGTCATGACACTTGGATCATCACACCTAGGGTTCGGGGTATGCTCCTGTTTATTTTTTCTTTTGATAATTTAATTAAGTTTGCACCTTCTTGCATTGGTTTCTCCTTTTTCCTATAATCTTTTTCCCCCTTCTTGTCTCTTGACTCATCATCTTCAATAACACCTGCTTGTCTATTTCTCTCTCCCTCTCCCGTCTCCCCTGCAAAACAGTTCAGACAGTACAAAAGGCTAAAATGTATCCTTATTTTTTGAATTCTATTTACAAATGGTAAGAAAAGTCACAAATAACGTTCCCATGAAATTTAAATCATCAGTTTTTATTGCAGTCGTATTAGTCCACTCTTGTTAAAACAATATTGGACTGAAACTAAATTAAGACTGGCTTCACATGAATCAGAGGACTCATTGGGAGAAAAGGGAAATAAAATTGGACAAGCAAAACTTAAAAAAGACATATGCTTCTCTTTCTTCTGTACCTGCTTTTTCTTCATTTCTCTCTTCAACCCTTCTCTTGCTTGGTCCAAAGCTGATTTTAGCTTGGATAAGCCTTTTTCCTCCTGTCCTGCTTTCCAATTAGTGAAAACTGGGCATACAGTCAAATATTGAACTAGGAAATGAAAACAAAAGGCTATGCCACTTTAACAAACACTAATTTATTCAGACATCTTCAATCATCTATAAATCAGCCTATCCCCTTCCAAATGATCATGGGGCAGATAGAGCATTGAGCTGTTACTGGACTTAGCTGTGTTTGACGGCTGGACAGGCCTTATCAGATACTGTATCTGCTGTAAATTTAGAAATTATGTAAAAATTTTGTTTATTTTGAGTGCTCCAATGCTGTAACTGTTAGGGTCCATCATCTTTACTAACGTTAACTCCATACTGTTTCAACTGTGGTGCTGTCTGTGTATTTTAAAAAGAATATTTGGTACACATGCTCTAGGGCCAAGTTAAAGCCATAACATGAAGTTTAGTTGTGATTGGTCAAAGTGGGCATTGCCTATGCCATGATAAATGCATAATGGCTTATAACTCAAGGTGGGTTCAAACTATCACTATGAAACTATGAAAATGTTGTCACTATCTTCTCACGTTCATGTCAGTCGAAACACCGGTGAAGTCAATATAACACAGGTCCATATCAGCCTTCTCCAAAACAGCAGAAGAGTTTTAGAGTTCCAAAAAAGGGCAAAAGATTACCATAAATTTACTCCAAACAGCTCGTGCAGCATAATCCAAGTGTTCTGAAGCGATTACACTATGGGTCCAAAAGTCCAATATTTACCTCATTATATCCTGGCAGTTCATGGCAGTTCATGCCACCCCTGCCAAATTGTGTTTTCTATGGAAGAATACACTGTTGGGCAACAACTTTGGACTGTACACTGTACCTCATTATCTTATATTCGTTTGTCACTCATCCAAATGCTATTTATAAAAAAATAAATAAAACATTGCAGGAGTGGTATGGGAAAAATTTGGGTAAATGATCAATGTACTGTGATCAAGGAGAGCAAAGTTGCTTCTGCACTACGATTCATACAGGATATACAGATTACCGGTATACAGATTTGCAATACAGCAATACAGCAAACAGAATTTTACAGACAATAAAACAAACAATCGCTATTACCTGTTGTATTTCAGC
Source organism: Rondeletia loricata (assembly GCA_900302605.1). Classification (NCBI taxonomy): domain Eukaryota; kingdom Metazoa; phylum Chordata; class Actinopteri; order Beryciformes; family Rondeletiidae; genus Rondeletia; species Rondeletia loricata. Next base: position 5,858 of record OMLI01091227.1, read on the forward strand.
GCAGTCTTGTTTACAGTAGCACAGCTGAAAAGTTTGCATGTGGCACGAAGCGGAAGCTGCTATTGGCGTTTAAGCACCACGATGTCTGTGTGTTTTCAGTTTGAGAGTGAGCATGAGGAGCACCCAGAACCTGAGCAAGAAGCGAGACTCTCAACTCCCAAGTAGTTGACACAGCTGTGGTTAGGAGGTCTACTTGTGATAGAAGGCCACGGTAAAATGTTCACACATGAAACAGTGCAGCTACACCTTACTTACCTGTGTGGGGAACATCTCACCACATCCAACCACTATACCCACTTATACATCGCTCACATACATGCCACACACGACACCTGTTTATTAACTGCAAAAGTGAGTTTGAGATTCTGAGTTTAAAATGTGGGAAACTTTTGGGAATATCAGGAGCCATTTTTATTTAGTCAGGGAGCATGTGATGCCCACTAATGTGTGGTGACATTTGTGTTAATGCATTTTTATTTTTATTTAATGAGATATTTATCATGAAATAGTATATGCTGTTATCCTAATACTGGGAAAAGTAAATGTACTTGCTATGCTGATTATATCCCAACAATAGGGGTCAGTGTGAGACTGTGACTTGGCATGTGGTCTGTCTGTGTATGCGCACGAATTTGCTACATCCTCACATAACTTTAGAGCATTTGAGATGAACAGCGACGTCTCCTGTCTTATGTTCTTATCCTGTTTTTCAGGAATTTATAACTGTTGCCTTGGTTTCCACCCCAGTACCTGTAACTATTATTAATCATAAAAAATCTTGTCATGAAGACAAATCTGACTCAGGCCTATTTGGCTGCATGCAGTACATACAGATATGTTACTCTATGTTTCTTGTGTATATATATATATATATATATAGTTATAACTAATATTTACATTGGCCTATTTGCAGATTTTTATTATAAATTGAAGCTTACTTGTCACATTTGCCATGTCAAGATAAGTTGTGCAATAGATCATCCATTGAGGCTGTAGAATGAATTTCAACTATTATGTGAGGCATAATCAATTTTAAGATCAACTTATCTTGCAACAAGTTGCAGAATATTAAATTAAATGAAAAGTATTTCAATTTCAGTTAGGGATGTTGGGGTGTGTAGAATAGCTGGGGAATATTGGAGTGAAATCAGAGGTTTATCTTCATATAAATGATTGGTGTTTCAGACTGATTCTAGCATTTCAAATGTGCAAGCCTGATGGATTTTTCAGTGATTTAAGTAAAGCCTGGAATTCACTTATATTGATATTTTCTGTGGTGCTTAAGTTAAGGTCTCAATTGTTGCTGTATTGAATAGGCATGTAGTATATGCGAGAATGTTAAAGAAAGGCTCTCATTTCATCTGTCCTTATGAGACTGGTTCTGTTAAGCAAACCTTGCTGCTCTTTCATGCCTTGCTCATATCACCATGGCAACACACCAACCCCTGCAGGCATCTGCCAAATTGACAGTGTAAAACAGAGCGCACACATCTACCCATTCATCCAACCCCCTCTTTTTCTTTAGCACAGTGACATTGGTTATGTAGTTAATTACTTCATGTATACATATCATACTGATCATTTATCAGCTGTGGTGTGCTGTTCTATGTTAGCTATAAAATCAATGATTGCTTTGTTCTCCTTCCAGGGTTAATTTGTGGAAATTCTAGAGAAGTAAATGGCCATAGGTGGTGTTGTGATGCAGATCTGGCCAAAAGCCTTGGGTTGAGATAGAATCAGGCTCAGGAGCAGGATCACAGAGTCGGAGGCTTTACAGGCCCTTACCTGCAGGGTATATAGACATTTTCCACAATTGAGCTGGGATGTTACTGAGCTGTTACAAAGCTGGAAATGACAAACACTGTGACAGTTTACCACTCTCTGCTATAGATGCATAAAGACCATCCATGTACTTTCAGGTTATAGCTAACATCAATAGCGATGCTTCCCATCTCTTTATGCCTGTTAACATTACAAAGTTGACATTTTACACTTTGATGAAAGTGGAGACAACCAAATGTGTAAAAGCTGATATGACTAACAACATGACAGGGTAACAAAAGTACAAAATAGATGTTTAGATTTGCTTCACAGACGGTCTGAAAATACATGGTTTGGATGAGAATCAATTAGCACAGAAAATGTAGTGCAGTGCTAGCTTGTTTATTTATTCCAGATTTTTCACAGTTTGAAGATGTTTTCTGGATCTGGAAACTGTGAACTCCGATAGCCTGCAGTCTGCAGTTATTTTTAATAGACACTCCCAAAGGAGTGTACCATGTACAAAGGCTCGGAGGCTATGTATGATTCACGTCAGTCTCTTGAGTTTTTTTCAGTGCAGCAAACTTCAACCATCGTTTTAAACAGATTAGAAGACTTTTGTAAGTGACAGTAATATTCAACCTTTTTAATAGTAACAATCTTTATTTGAAAACGAAAGTTTGTAAACACATTTGGAATGTGACTACAAACGTAACAAAAAAGACATTTCACCTGTAAAATGAATGCACCCGGTCTATTTTAGCAGTTTTCTCATTCATTGATCTTAAGATTACACACTGAAACAGCTGGCAAATACCCTTGCAAATGTAATTTATAATTGGAGTTTGAAAGAAAAGTATTGTATTCAATTCAATTCAATTTATTTATAAAGGGACAGTGTACATTAATCAACATTAAAAACAAAATGTAAATGTACCCACGTTAGCCAAAAGGCTAGTTTTCATTGGGAGTCCCTTTGCCTGATGTTATAGGGCATCCTGGAATAATAAAACATGCAATAATAAAAACATCAATGTGATAAAAAGCATACAGTTAAACAACAAACAACAACAGTAAACAACACAAGCAGACAAGATGAAGACATTATAGACAAAACAGAGGCAAATAGATTAGGCTTCATGCATCCGTTTGTTGTACAATAGACTATTCAGTAACAGTTATTATTACGTTTTTAATACATTAAATATATTCTATATTATGGTTAAGAAGACAAAAATAATAGGCGGTATTATGAGTAACAAAAATGTCCCTGATACATTTCCAACTGTTGAACCAGTCACACCTATACATACATATGCAAAGAGATTTCCACATATATGGTCCAAACAGGTTGGTGGGGGTCCTGCTGTGCACAAGATTGAAATGATCTATGCTCATTAACGGTCCCCAGTGCAGTCTAATTAGCATGTAATAGGACACCAAATCCAGCACAGGAGGCTTGTTATTTAAGGATAAAGCTCATCTCTCATTTGAATGCATTTTTCATAAGCTGCTCTAATTAAGTTTCATTAGCATTATTAATTAAACATGAAAAGCTTCTCATTTCCTCTGTATCATGGTGTCTGCTTCAAAACAGCACAGAGTGACAGTTCTCATAGGAATGGAGTTAGAAATCACCTTACAAAAAATGGTAATCCAATGCTTGAACACCTACATGGATGCATGCATAGAAAAAACCTATGCTTTGACTATCTATTAATGGTAAGTCATAACACCATCTTCTGTCAAACATAACACACATAATTACCACCTCTATGTGAAGTGCTAGCCCAGCGTGACCCTCTGGAACAACCATCTGCAGGGAGCTTTACAACATCCTGCTCAAAATATCACAATAGCGGGTTGAGGACTCCAGCATTGGATTACAAAAGCCTGCTACTCATACAACTGCTGATCTCTATCCCCTAGGTTCACCAAGGATAGCTCTGAAAGTCACAATTATTCATTCTCACTCTAAAGCTGAAGTGCCATCAGCCTCACCCTATCAAAGAAAAGCCTCTCAAAACCATCTTAATTCAGTTTCTTTGTTACTTGTGAATCATGTAGAGTTACAAGTGTAAAGCTCATCTGCCATAATGGCAAAAGCTGGCCTTAACTTTCTGCAAGCACAAGTTTATTTCTTTGTCGCAGTTAAGTATGACATGTTTCCAGATGATGACAATGCTTGCACAGTACACGCAGCCCAATATCTTACCAGAAACTGAGGGGGACAAAAACTGTTCTGCATCATTGCCATCCACTCATTCATTTTGGGCTCTCTATGGACATTCCTCCATTCTGTGTAGGTTAGACTGAACACGATCTCTGGTTTATTACACATTCACAACATACACAAGCATACACAAATGCCTCAACAATTACTTAATAACACTTACATAGCACCTTGATGAATACAGATGCAATCCATATGTCTGCTTTCATTAAGTGTTCATATAATAATTGAGCAAACATGTCTGGAAAAAAAAGTCTTCATGGCACTTGCCATTTTAAACCATTAATATGACAAATATACAATTTTATCCCCCAGCTGGACTCAGAAATGCATTGAAAGGCATATTTTTTAAGTAACCTTGCCAGGGAGAATTTAAGAATTGAATTGTGAAAAATTCACTCAATAAATTGATACATTGTTCAACTGCTTTGTCACAATAAAAGTATTACATAAACATGTAGCTGGCATAAGCACTGAATGAGGGTGCCATTTAGGGGTTTTGAAGCTTTTGTATTCCGGCATTTTGGATGAGTTATAAACCAGATATCATTAAAAGTATTACCCATACCAAACAGGCTTGCTGTGGCCATTCTATCCATTCATCCCATCCTACATCTAAAAATATAGGAGTAATGCTCCATTCATGTTTAAAGCATAAGCAACACACACAAAAATGGTTCAGACATGTTTTACCAGCGGAGATTAGATTGGTTTCGGTTTATA
>OMLI01091229.1:0-16763 GCA_900302605.1 Rondeletia loricata
TAGGTTATTCTTTGTACATATAATCCTAATATTTGATTTGTTGTTTTACCCTTATTTTGCAGTTACTGTATTCTTCCTTTGCATTGCTTACCAAAAATGTGGCACCATTCCAAGGAAAAAGCAGTAACTGCAGATTATTCAAAAACTATTTTAGTTACAACTTGGGCTCTAGGTGTGTTAGATACCAGAATTATTTTTCCACTGCTAATATTGACCGAGTTCTGCCTGTAGCCTATTAGCGGGGCACTGCATTCAGTTCACCAGGACAATGATCCATGGATCCTCTCGGGACAGTAACTTCAAAGCGCGGCAAAACAGTTGTGTTTACGTGATGTAAAACAAAGCAAAAGTACAGTAACTGTACAAACAAATACAGTTTTTCTCCAAAATGACACACATTTGAGATAAGATATTTCACAACATAACAAAGGATGCCTTGAATGTCATGAAAATGATGATAACTCATTTTTGACCAAAAATGCAGTTACTGCCTTTTTGCTTTGTAGGGCAGCATAGGTATCTTGAGGTCAAGAAGGGCTTAGGATGAGGCACTTAGTCAGGGTAAGACAGTTTTTCATGGAGTTTTACTGTGGAACATAGGAACTGCTGGTTCTCAGATCGTTAAACATTTGCATATATTAACATAACGTCCATTGGCTATTATGATTTCAACAAAAATCCTGTTTCTAAGGAGGTTGAAACTCTAACTGATGTACATGCCTGCCCATATTCCCTTTTTTTCAGTACCTTATGTCATGAACTATGATTTCTATTTCAGGGGGTCTTTATGTAGACTGAAAGTTCTTTAATTGTTTTCTTTTTCAGGTGCCACGGATTATCCTTTGGCTTATGGTGGAACTGGCAATTATTGGCTCAGACATGCAGGAGGTCATAGGCTGTGCAATAGCTTTCAACCTTCTCTCTGTGGGCAGGTATGATATATTTACCTCTTGTCCACAACAAGTGACCGCATACATTATTTGCAGATTTACTAAGAGTACATTTCCACATTGAAATAAATCTGGATTTCTTGGCAAAAAATATTTGTTTTCTGTTTTGTCTCCAGGATTCCACTGTGGGGAGGTGTTCTCATCACCATCATTGACACATTTGTGTTCCTCTTTCTAGACAAGTATGGTATGTGATCTTCCTATACAAATATACCACCACTGGCTTCAGTAGGTCAATGCTTAAAAAGACGCATTTCCCTCTGTTTAGTACAGTATGCATCTCTTTGCAGGCCTAAGGAAACTTGAAGCCTTCTTTGGCTTTCTCATCACCATAATGGCTGTTAGTTTTGGTTATGAGGTAAGGGTCCCTTCCATGAGTTGGCTACATTTCTTATTGAATTTGGGTGTTTGTTGAGAATTAATGCAATTTTTACAGAGAAGGTCATTGCGTCTTTGATGTGTCTGATTCTGTGTTGTCTCTCTGTAGTATGTGCGAGTAAGTCCAAACCAAGGGGATCTGCTGAAGGGGATGTTTGTACCTTACTGTGAAGGCTGTAGTGCTGTGCAGCTGGAGCAGGCAGTGGGAATTGTGGGAGCTGTCATCATGCCCCACAACATCTACCTGCACTCAGCCCTTGTCAAGGTTAGAAACTCATACTTGTCAGTTGTTACCTGCAGCTAAGCAAGACTTAGAGTAAGGCCTAAAGGAATCAACAACTTGGAATTACTCAGAGTTGCCAGATGTGATTTGTTTTCTGGACTAAAGTGGATTTCCCTTTTTTAGACCTACAGCAGTCATGACAACATGAATGGTGCAGATTAATGGAGTTTAAAAAAATAATTTGTACAGTTGCTAGCTAGTTTGGGTATAACATTATTGTTTTTGGAGAAGACCTGAATGTTATGCCAATTAATCTGCTGCACTACTAACATTGACATTCTTTTGACAAGTGCAGTGTTTCTTTCACGATCATTTAGGTACGTTGATGAAGGTTTAGTGTTAATCTGTTTATCCCTTTATGTTCCAGTCTCGTCAAATAGATCGTAGCAATAAGAAGGAGCTAAAGGAAGCCAACAAGTACTACTTCATTGAGTCGACTATTGCTCTCTTCATCTCCTTCCTCATCAATGTCTTTGTTGTAGCAGTGTTTGCTCAGGCCTTCTACGGTAAAAAGAATATTGAAGTGGTGGGTATATAGTATTATGAATCCATTGTTCTTTACTGAGTACTGCTGAAGCCTGTATTGTCCATATTTAAATATTGTGGAACAATTTGTTTCTGATTACTACTATTAACACAGTGTTCAGAGCCTCCAATCTTTTATCATGTGGTGCTTATCCCTTGGTTGCAGAATGCTGTATGCAATGCAACCAGCAGCCCTCACACAGAGCTCTTCCCGCTCAACAATGATACGCTAGAGGTGGATATCTACAAAGGGGTAAGTCTGGTCATTATTACATCAATAAATCAGTATACTGTTGAATGAAAAAGGAAGAGGTTAAAGATACAGATTGTAAGATTTCTGAGCATTTAAATATATCAGAAAAATTGTATCTCCTTTGAGAAAAGGCCATAATCTATAACATTGTCCTGTATTGTTACAGCTCTTCTGAACTCTTATGTCTGTCAAAAAAATTCTGTTAGATTTTTGTGCGTGGTGGGTCAATCTAATTTATCAGCACATTTTGGCCAAACAGTTCTAATATCCTAAATGTACTTTCACATCGGCACAAAGCTGTGCCAAACTATATACATATGAACAAATTAAATATTAATTTACCCAATGTAACTGTTAAAAACGTAACACTTATAAACTGTGTCTTTAAAGGCCCTATATGTAAGTTGGTACTCTTACTGACACAGTGTATGACAGTGGCCATTAGGGGAACCGCAGTCAGTCTCTTACACGCGCTCCTGGCTCGTGCGTGCCCCGTGTGTGTGTGTGTGTGAGAGGCAGGCTCGGGAACGCGCATAACGTCACATCCGGTAGATTTGCCGCAAAAACTCGGCCCGCCACCTCCACAGTCCTGCTCATACAGAGACTGAACGTCTGAACAGAGGCTCATCACCGCACCCCGCGGTGATGAGCCACATACACGACCGCAGTGGGAAAATTTCTAACCGCGACAGCCCTATTGCAGGTACAATATACAGATGAAAAGGCATCAGTAATATTTATAAAAACGAAAAACAGCTCTATCGATAACGAAAAGCAGGAATTCAGCCACGCAATTTCTCTAACATTTGAACACAAAACCCAGCGGTGAAGCGGTGATCAGCTTGACTCTGCGGTGGGCGTGACGTGATTGCATTACCGCGGTAACCGCGGCAGCTCTAGTATCAACACTGGACTATGCAAATATAGTGTGACCAAAATCTCTCTCGCTCGCTCTCTCTCTCGCTCTCTCTCTCTCTCTCTCTGTGTCTCTTTCAATAGATAGGTAGATAGATGGACAGACAAAGTATCTATCTGTCGATCTGTGTGTCTAACCCATTGTGTCTCAATGTATCTGTGTGTTCAGGGGGTGGTCCTGGGCTGTTACTTTGGCCCGGCTGCCCTCTATATCTGGGCCATAGGGATCCTGGCAGCTGGACAGAGCTCCACTATGACAGGCACTTACTCTGGACAATTTGTCATGGAGGTATGAATGCTTATCGGTTCTATATGTAGGCGTAATCTTACTGCTCTCTTTATTTCTAGTATGTGTGCACCAGATGCATGTAGCTAAAAAACTAAAATATATATGTTTTTGCTTGAAACATATATGTTTTGCTTGAATGTTCCTTTTTTTTAAGGGTTTCCTGAACCTGCGTTGGTCCCGTTTTGCACGGGTGTTTCTGACCCGCTCCATCGCCATCACACCTACGCTGCTGGTAGCCATCTTTCAGGATGTTCAGCATCTGACAGGGATGAACGACTTCCTCAATGTGCTACAGAGCATGCAGGTCAGAGACTTTTTTACCTAGCACCAAACCTTGCGTAATTGGGCTTTTTCCATCATGGCCACATCCCTCTTGATCTCCCCTTTGACATCAGAACCTCTTAACTCACTCCCCTCCTTCAAAAAAATATAAATCACCTTTTCAAAGTTGCTTGAGGAATTTCTCTTTCTTGATATGTTTAGTTTTAATCTATTTTATTCAAAATTAGTTTTATTCTGCTATATGCTGTTTTCTGTTCTGTTTTATTTTAATTCTCGTTGCCCCATTTGTAATATAAAGGAAATGCATTATTGTTTAATTGTATCAGGAATAGGAGTGTCAAACAAATTGGACAATTTCCACAATTTTGCGTTAAGCATGTCATATTCTTGCATTAACCCACTCACCTAATTCACTTAATTTGTGCAGGATTTTTTTGCACAGGTGTAGTACATAATGCTGTAAACTCTATTCATTCTGATTTCTCTCCTAATCCAACAGTTACCATTTGCTTTGATCCCGATTCTGACATTCACCAGTATGACGTCCTTAATGAATGACTTTGCAAATGGATTGTAAGTGAAAAATAGATATATTTAAAAGTTCACTCACATAGACTGAAACCGTTTCATTTGTAGTTATTGAGTTTATCCTTCCTCTGGAATGCACATTTGTTTGTTGTATTCCACTAATGGAAAGTCTGGTTCCTGTATCGCAATGTTTTTTGAGAACATAGCTACCTCCACCAAGGAGGCTATGTTATCGCCCCTGTTTGACTGTCAGCAGGGTATGTCAAAACCTCTGAACGGATTTCCATAACATTTGCTGGACAGATAGGCCTTTGGCCAATGAACAATTGATTACATTTTGGTGATCCAGATCTGGAATTTCCGCAATTAGACAATTGTTTTTTAGCCATAACTATGAAACGGAAATAGAGACTTGACTCCAAGTCCTCAGGGTATGTTTGCAGGATCAAGACATCAATTTAACTTAAAGTTTAAGTGATGGGAATTTATGTTTTTGGGTGTAACAGCAAGTTGGAGAATTGTTTGTTGCTGAAGGTTTGTGCTTCTAGTGCCTTCTAGTTATTCATTGACTTCTCAGCATGCAAGTTGCCTGCTCAAGGTTGCCATTCACTCAGTTCCAGATGAGTTTGTTTTTTTACTAGGACCTTTGCAGTTTTTCTGTGATATTTGGGGCCAAATATACTGTACTTGATTGTGCTGCAGTTTTTGTCTCGCCGAAGCGAGACATAGGGATTACATTTTCAGGCGTTGGCGTCGTCGTCTTGACTTGCGTTGAATATTTGAGGGTGCAGTGGCACCATACAGACACCAGGGGGAGCCTCACATTATGGGGGCAAAGCTGCTGCTAAAGTTATGCCTACCATACATCAGAAGACATTTAGTCTGACACACATTTAACAACAATCTTTCTCAAGTCATGAGTTTTTAGTCCTAGAGCTGCTCGCATTTTAAGATTAAGTTAAGGTTAAGACTGAGAATCATGCAGCATCACACATTATCAGAGATTGTTTCTTAGCCCTCCACTTCCTGTCAGAAATTCAGGGTTAGGGTTTTACATGGGGATTACATTTTCTGGCGGCGGCGTCGTCCTGATTTGCGTTAAAGTTTTTGGATGGCGAGACATACATCCAGCGATAGCGCTTGTTCAGAAAAATTCCAAGGCAGTTTTTGTGGTTAGTGGGGAGATGGGCCAAAATTGAGTTTCTCATTAAAAGGTTTGATTAGACTATTACAGAACTAATATGAAAATTGTAGTCCCTGACATTTTAGGTTTCTGTGATAAATCTGCAAGAAATGTCAAGAATATTTGCGGGGGACTGTTGATTTAGGAAAAACATATTTGTGAGTGGCCTGTGATGATCAACATCTTAATCAACTGTCTTCCTGTGGTATTCAGGGTGTGGAAGATATCTGGAGGCATCGTCATCCTGGTGGTTTGTGCAATCAACATGTACTTTGTGGTGGTTTATGTGACCTCCCTGAACAGTGTGCTGCTCTATGTTCTGGCTGCCCTCCTCTCGATAGCCTACCTGTGCTTTGTAGGCTACCTGGTGAGTTAGCACATTTCAGCATTATGTGCTATTCTCTAATCCATTTGGTGTTTGTAATTTAACCTGTGCAATCTTTTTTTTTTTAATGATTATTCTGCGTTGAAGTATTTTCATTTGTGCAGATGAATAATCTATAAATTCTTTGTGTAAATTTGTTAAATGTCTTGCTTTCTAAATTATGACATCTTGCTTGAAAAATTGTGCTTGTCATATTACCACCTGATGCTTTTTAAATAACTGTTGTAGTACATACTTTATTTACCAATAACCAACATTTCTCAAAATGGAAAAATAACATGGACGAATTTAACTATTATTATTATTATTATTATTATTTATTTATTTTTACTCAGAATGATAAAATACATAAATGGAACAACCCAGGCCCCCTTTAATTAGACTTACAGGGGTGTTTTGGAAAGTATGCATGTGTACACTTCATATTTGGAGATCCAAGGGTAAAATTGATGCAATGTAGAACGTTGATCTGAATTTTAGTCTTTCAAACCAATCGGTGTACTCAAAATAATTGACAAAATGACCCAAAGATTTGGGGATATGAAAGTATATTTTATTGATTGTGCGTAATTGCTGAGGTTTCTTAATTTAATCTGTAAAATGGTCTGTTAAAAGCATTTTAAAAATGTATATGCTTGTTTGATTTCATATTTTGAGTAACCCTTGATTTGAAAATGAACTATTTCAGTGTTTTTAGTATTTCAGTCTCCTGACGATCCGCTATTTCAAATTGAGAAACAAAACATGCCATTTTAACTATGCAAAAAAAAAATTGTGTCTTGACTTCTTGCTCCTTTGTCGTTGTCTTTAGGCATGGCAGTGTTTGATTGCCTTGGGGGTTTCCTGTCTGGACTTTGGCAGCAGGGTAAGCAATAGACCTGCTGTGTTCATAGAGGAGCCGTCTGAGTACGACTCCTAGAGCTGAACAGAACAGTAACCAACAGCATTCCTCCTTCCTCTTGGAGACATTGAACCATGTTCAGAGCCAGGCCTTTTCGAGATAATAGGATTTACAAAGCATATTTTCGATATACTTTTACATGTTATTTGGGTGTAGGGCTGGGTTTCAAAATTTGGTGCTTTTTAGGTGCCCGACCATAGCAATATTACTGAGATTAACAAAGCAATGTACACAGCAGACATCGACTGATAATGTTGTTTGTAACTTAATTGGTAATACATTCCAAAAGATTTAGCTGCAGACCTCTGCTGTCGGCGACCTCCACCCTGGAGCTCTCTCATTTATGTAACATTTTTAATATTTGAACAAGCTGAACAAACTAAATGATATGGAATTTATCAAATCATTAGGCTCCTATCATTTTTATAGTATTATGGTGTGAATGGTTGACACATTTGGTGAAACGTAATAGAACTTACTGAATTAACCCAATTGTCAATATTTAGAAATAAAAAAAATTCTGACTTTTCCAAAATGGCAGGTCAGCCTTGTATTTCCATCCTGGTGAATAGACATTCAGCAGGCCATTATCAGTATTCCTGGCAATAATGCCAATAAATCAGCCCATGTGCTATTCAGTTTATGCTGCTATTGGCTTGCCTTAAACAAAGTGCTAATGTTGTTCCTTTCTCCACAGTTCTTTTTAGCACTTAGCTAAGTAAGAGCTAACCTAACTATCTAGCTAACGTGATATTATTCTATTCTAATTCAAGCCCATGTTCCCCCAGGCGTTGTTACTAATATTAGTTGTATCATCCACTCTGCCCTGTGTGAGCCCCTTTACCTTGATAGTGTATTGCTGTGATGACCTCAAGCACCCCAGTATCCTGGTGGTGGGAGACAGGAGGGAGACACTACTGATTTTGTTTTGACTTCCACTCATGTCTTCCCCAACATTCTCTTCTATCCCATCCCAGTGCACCCTCTCAATAGCACTAGCAGTTTTATTCATTAGATGGTAGAATACATTTGATCATATTATAATTGATGAATTAATACTACTAAGAGGCTATAATTGCTATATAATAAACATTATCCAACGGAAGTTTATTTTTTATGTATCCATGTATTAATTTGCATGAACAAATAGTGGCTTTATGAAAAACCTGAAGTTCTTTGATTCACAAAAACTATTGAAAAACATATTGCTTGATAGTATCTGTACCAGAAATCTCCAAATGATATCCAGCCCTAATTGTGTGAAAAGCTATTGGTGACCAGACTCAATGTGATTTTGTGGTTGTAAACTGTTCAACAAGTCCTTTCTAACATGTCAAAGAAGGTAAAGAGGCAAGTTTCATAATGTGAGATATATCATGCACACACTGATTTTGTCACTTCATGTATCAGATGAGCAGAGAACCATTTGTCCACTTGTTCTACATACTTTCAGACTGGACATGACGACGTTCTTATCAGTACTAGGACTGAGAGTGAGAGATTTTTAGAGGCAAAATGATGACCCTTAGATTATAGATCAGATTGGGCTATAATTGGTTTGATTAGAGGGCTGTTACCCCTATCAATCTATTAAGATGTAAGAGTTTAACTACTGATTTACAAAATTGGCATGGGGCTGTCTTATGAGAGCTACAGTATAGATACTTTAGTGATATGGTCAAAATCTCAATTTAATTGTATGTCCAGCTGGGACCTTACATAGTTCTAATATATTCTAGAAAGTGCATGGCAATCTTGAAAAATTGGTTGACAACTGTACTGTATGGCAACTTTGATGTTTTATTGACATATACTGTAACATGTGCCCAACCTAATCCAAACTGCTCACTTCAAACAAGTAAAATCTTTAGATGACTGCAATCTCATCCCCAGAGCCCCCAGTTAGTGCCATAAATTATCATGATGCCAGTGACTGGGGTTAATCAAAGCACTGAAATTGGCTAACATTTACTTGAAATTGAAAAAACAATTAATTTGAATATCAAAATCATATTGGCTCATAGTGATGTCAAGGTAATCGTCCCATTCCCACAGAGCTTCCACGAATGAGAGAGAGTATACTTGACTGACGATATTGGAGCTTGGGTGAAAATAATTGTTGGATGTAAAAAAACTTCAGGAGATAATATTTTGTACTGTAATAATATTGCATATTACAATACACGTTTATCATGTCTGAAAGAAAAAAATACACTATTTATATTGCTATGCAGAAGGAAAATATATATTAATAATGTTTTATAAAGTTATTGTAATTGTTATGGCAAAACTGTGTTAAAGGAGAATTGGATGTCAGGATAGGTAGGGAGAAAGCAGAGTATTCCAGGTGAAGTAGGGTCCAAAACATGCCATGGCTGAGATTCAAACCCAGGCACAGATGTGCTTCAACCAGCTAAACGTTTTGATAAATAGAAGTTTAGAGGTAACTTACTGTAACCCTTTCTGTCCAAGAACATTGTTATTCTAATACTGGTGCACTGCACCTATAAATCAAAGTAGAAATATGTCCAGCATTTTGTATTTTGTATTTAGATTACATTTATTCAAGACCTAAACTTTTTACGATCAGAGCCATAGATGGGTGTTTTTGTCAATGGCTCTGGTTATAATTATTTTACAGTAATTAATGACATGCATAGCTTAATTTCTATAGCAGAAACTCAAAATTGTAAAGAATACAAACCATTGCAAAGAGGAAAAAACTATAAAGTAATGTAGGAAGAAAAACTAATCATACGGTAATTATTTTTTCATGTCAGTAAGCTGTCAACCACCAAGTCAGTAGCCTACAGATGTAACTAAAGTCACGACCTGTTCTGCCTTCCCGGTATCTTTTTAAAAATAAAACATAGTATTTAAAAAAAAATAAAACATAGCATGGCTAGACAGGATAACTTTACCAAACTTGAAAAGAAAAGTCAGAAAGTTGAAAATTGGCAGTAGTAGCAGAGGGCTAATTATAAAGCAACAATTGTGCTTTGGTAAGATTTGCATTTGGTGGGTGAATGCACAATAGCTTTCCTGCTGGTACTTTAAAGTAGCCTGGCTAACACCTTCAAATTTGAAATAAATGACAGGAAAAATTTTATCCAGTGGTCAGGATCACGTCTTCAATCAGTTTTACTTGGCAACATTGAGAGTCTCTTTTAGCGGCACTGCATGGTACCGTTTAATATCAACTTGCTTTCACCTCTGCACATAAATGGCTGGTATTTTTTAATCTATCATGGACAGTAAAAGAATGAAACATCCAGTGTTTATCTTTGTTACAGTGTGGCTGACTTTCTCATTTCTACTGCAAATCAGCCATGAGAAGCAATACATTTGTCAATATTTCTAGCTCTTCGGTCCTGTTGACAGCTTTGTTACATGATATCAGAATTAGAAAAGTGGTCTGTAAGATTGTGGTGTTTATTTAGCACAGTAAAGCCAAATGATCTGTTGAATTCTGAGTGACTAGTTTTACCAGACTACCTCAAAAATTAAACAGGAATTTTTGAACACATTTATATCGCGGTTGTCAGGTGAAAACCTCCTTTCTCCAAAATGTCAACTTTTTAGGAACTAAGAAAAACAGCCTTGGTTTTAGGTTGACTACCATGCATATTTTAGGTTATCCAATTGGTTTTTAAAAGGTTTCATAAACCCAAGGGTTGTACAATTTTCTCAGCCCATAGGGGAACATGTGATCCTTCAACTGAAGTTAAAACATGAAAATCAACAAAATTGGAGTTGCAAGGTTTTCACCAGACAGCGACGATTTGAAACCAGCTCTGTAACTCTAACATTAGGCAGTATACATTGTACCATAATGTTTTGTTTTCTCACTTAAAATAAGAAGAAAAGCCAGTTTCCTGCTCAGTGCACAGGAATATCTGACAGGTTTTGAGTCAAAATAGTTGATTTCGGTGGGAGGGGGGAGGAGGGATTAAATATGGTTAATTTCAATTGTATTACACACACTTGGTACTCTCTGTACTTGGAGGCAATATTGTTTGTAGTGAATTTGTCACTTCTTATTGATTTGTAAAATGTATAATAAAAATAAAGGGGGGAAAAAAGAACTAAATAAAAAATAGTCGATTTCAACAAACTTGAGAGGCTGGTTGCTATGCACACTAGTAAGAATGTTACTAACCTGGCTTTATCCATTAACGTCTGAATACTATACAACAGATCGTTTCAGCCAAGCAATCTGATTCGTTCCATGCTGTCAGTTCCCATAAAGCCCGGCTAGCTGAGCTTTATTGGTTTATTGGTCAACTATTGGGGTAACCAGGGAGCTAGTTAGCAATTTCTCTTGCAGCATTTCACCCCAAGTTATTTTTTTATTTTATTTTGTTGTTTTATTATTTTGTGAGTTAGCAATTTATCTTGTATTGTATCACTGTCATGTTGCACCAATAATCACAAGAGCATTCTCTCAGGTATTATTGTTGCATTACACATACAAACATATGACAGGTTCATTGCAAATTTTGTATGTAATGGTATAGTTCCATGATGATATAGTTGGGTCAGAATATGCAGTGCATGTCAAGGTTAATTTTCTCAGAGTTCTCAAAGTTTTCATTGAGTTTTCACAGAGGTAAGTGGAAGTGGAAATGTACCTTCAAATTTTTCAGACTGGGGAGAGTTGATCTATCTGCTGTCATATGAGTATCTCTCTGGCAAACAACTGGATACTGACAATTGCCCATTTGAACTGTTACAGAGAACTCAATGTAGTATTATGTAGATATAAGTTAAATATCACAAGTTTCTGCTCTTAACTACTGAATGAATAAGTGTATGTCCTTTGCCACTGAATGACGCCATTGAATGACGCACACCATGTAAAAATAAATGGCAAATTGTGGATATATGGACTTTTGTTGGCGTCTTGTATTTTGATGTTTAAAGGAGGATTTATGATTGATTATTTTTGTTTGTTTTTCCCAGGTTGCATATTTGTTTTAATTGAAATACTTTACATTTAGCCTGAATACTCTTTTAAGAGTCAATTCAGACCCCATATTTGCAAGTCAAAACAAATAATTATTCAAAATCTGAGAAATGATTACAGGATTATCTTTTCCAGGAGGTTTCCTTATGAGAGTAACGATACTAAAATACTTTAATTGATTATGCCTATTTGTGTGTTTTATATAGCAAGATGGCAGTTTCTTGAAAATGATGTCCATGCAGTAAATAAAATACTTATAACTTGCCTCACTGTAGAACTTGCTAATTAGGTAGAGAGTTGAGAGTTATTTTCCAGTTACTGAGTTGTCCACCTGCATCATTAATGTGAATTGTTAAATTGACCCCGTTAAGAGTTAATGGCAAAGTTGTGTTGGATTTCAAGCATGTTCCCACACATTGTCTGACAAGGTGAAATTGTATGCATGCCTCTTCCCTAGACTGTCAAAAAGCAAAATATTTCATGATGCTGTATGTAAATGAGGAAAGTTCTGTTTGGAAAGTGACACTTTCACCCAAGGTGAGCACTCTCAATGCCCTACTGTTCATAATTATGAATAATCAAATACAAATTGATAATTGATTAGATAGATCCAATTCACCATTGATTAAAATACATCAGTGATTGTAATGTTTTCCTCTTAGCTTAATCATTATTTCATTTCAGCAAACTATTTAAACTTTTCAGCATGCATACCTCATATGAGTTAAGTAACAGTAAACCACTGACACCAGACGCCCTGGGTATCTGCAGTCTAGCTTTCCTTTCCCTGGAAAAACAAAAACTATATATATATAGTATAATATAAAATCTACTATGATGAGCTGCAGTGACAAAGACCCTGATATATTTTCATGGGCCATAATTTGATGAATAATTGCATTAGCACAATGCTTGTAGCTAGCTAGTTGCGGTGGTTTATTAACATGTCGAAAAGGTTTGACCAACATGGTAGCTAGTTTACAGTGCAATAATGCACAGCACTGACTGGACAATTCTCTATGAACTGTCACTGTTCATTCCAGTTATGAGGGATTTAGCTGAAGTTGGTTCCTTACTCGCAGGTTCTTACTTGCGAGTATTTATGAGTTAAAGGAATAAAAAAAAAAAAGAGTTTGGGGGAGTTTGGCCCAGGGGCAGACTGGGATAAAAAAAATAAAAAACTGCCCTGGACTTGTGACCCAGACTAAACCACAACGATATGTCAACATAGTGTGCGCTAAAGTGTGGATCACCGAAGTGAACGATCTACCGGGGACACATGGATGATTTTGATGTCTCTGTTCTCACTTAACAGGTAAATTGACCAACGGGCCAATCTCTCCAAAACTCGGTGTATTTCTTTAAGAGGACACTATAAGCAATATCAATTTTGTAGAATGTTTACGTTGTGAAGGTTTTACTACCAATAATGGCAGCCTTGGGTGTTCCATGGCACATGTATTGAATATTTGGCTTAATTCAAACAAAAGTGGACTATAGATTTTGGGTCTAAATTACAATATTTTAACAGAATTATGCACTTTTTTTTAAAAATCTTGAATTTTACTTTTTTGTAATGTAATAGTATAATAGTTTTAGTAGATTTATCACATTTCTTTCAATTTGATGGAAAAACTAATTAAGTTAAAGATATCATACTAGAAATACCTGATACCTGCAGATCCCAGTGGCGGTTGATAGCGGTTGTTGCCTGTTCCTGAGCTTGTGTCAGGTCAGAGCTCCAGTATGTCATTATGTAAATTCAGCGCTACATAAGCCATGAGTTCATAGATCTACTGCCTATATGCCTTCATGCAGTTGAAGATGGCCACTGAAAGCAGATATGTATCAATACCCCTCATGCAATGCTAGGATGCTTATCAAGGACAACAACATCTGGTTTATCAAGTGCCCAGTCTGCAAGACTTCTTTTGCCACGAGATTTCTCTGGAGCTAGCCAACGTAATGCTGGATATTGAGTTTGACAACAAGACATCTGACAATTCTTGATTCAGCCAAGCTGTGTCATCATTGCAGTTTCTCAGAAAACGTATTGGAGGAGTAGAACAGTGGGTATATATAGCACTTGATTTGTGTAGTGTCTTGCTGGGGCTCCTACCTACCTGACTGGCTGATGGCATGCATGGAAGTCTCTGCACAAACCAGGGTTTGTGGAGCTGTAAGGGGGCATGTAATGAGTTATATTCCTAATTCTTTTTCTTCATAGTAAGAAATTACATGGCAAAATCACATACAAAATATTTTGCTTCTACAATTCAAGTTAACTTGCTAAATTGATTTATGTGATGAGTTTACCAGCTGTATACCCATATGAACAAGATGTATAGAAACTCAATCTCTTCTCTCCCTTTCTTTCAGATTCGCCTGGGATTGTCAGGGCACACTGACATTTACCTATTGAATGACATGGACAGTGATGCTTTGGTTGACAGATAGGAAGATGCATTGTGGGTGGATGTTGAGCTGTGGCACAGGTGCCTGGAAGACCACTCAAAGATGACCTCATTCAAGGGCGGGACGACTGAAGCTGGGCCAGTACGTGTTCTTCTTGTGCCTTTCAGTGCCTAATGCATTTTAAAGTGCCCTTACAATATATAGTACACCCACAGATGTCTAATTCCATTTAAAGCAATAATAGAGGCTTTGCATCTCAAATCCCCTTGCAACCACAGCTGGTGCCATGTTGGATGTCTATTGGAGAATTATCTTTACACAAATAATGGCTTAATATCTGGCTAAGCCCTCTATTGATTTTGTTTTTTACCTTTAACTTTTTTTTGGCTCACCTGGCATGACAAATTTGTCATATTTTACATTTTGAGATGGTACAGTTTCTATTGTTTGGCTCAGTGGATAATATATATTATATATTGTTAAATCAAGGTATTTATATGTGATTAGTCACACCTTCCCTGTGTTTTATACTTTGATACAGTTTTGTGTATTTTTCAGAGAAATTGTGTAATGACATCATTGTCTTTGTGTACAGTTATGCAACATATTTTAGAATATGGGAATTTGTGTACTTGGAAAAAAAGGCCTGTGCACCCTTTGTATTTAAAAGTCTTTTGAAGACTGGTCATATAAATGTAAGAGAATTGTAAATTAATATATTAAGCTTCTTGGTAGTACATGTATACATTCTTCAGCATATGTATACAGTACATTTCCCATTGGATAAATTCATGAAATTTCAATGGTGGACTATTTGAGTGGACAATGCTGAACACAGTAGTTCGAGTTTCATTAGCCAGTGCTTGTCAGCTCCTGGGGACTGGCCACAGACATCTGATTGGTTAGTTCTCAGACAGTGTTGCTGGCAAGGTTATTAGGGGGCCAAGCACAGAAGTTGCGAAGGCACCCTATTTTATTTGTTAGTTTTTTCCTTTCTTCCGCTGTTTTTCACAGTTCAGGCATAACCGCCCAGTCGCTTTTTACGAAACTTTGCAGAATGGTAGAGGGCGAACTTTGACCAGGCACATCTCATTCCCCGTTTGACCTACAGTCATGAAGTGTTGTTCCACATATGTCCCTCCTCATGAGGAACACATTTGCCTCAAGAACCCATGACTTCCGGTTACTTAAATTTTCCGCCATTTTGAATGTTTCGAAAAACTCTTAAAATCCTACTCCTCCTAGAGTTTTTGACCAATTTGCACGATTTGGTACACATAATCTATGGACCAATATCTACAATTCTGTCTCAGCAAAAGTTTGAAAAGTAAAAAAACAGAGCCACTATGAGCCAATGAATATACGATGAAAGCGTGATGGGCGTGGCTTTTCACAAAAATGCTTATATCGACAGCAACATTTTATCTAGTGATTTCCTTTCCAAATAGTAGGTTGTGCAGGAAGCTATTACGAAAACACAGACACTGAAACTTTGCAGATCGGTGAACAAATGAGAGATACAGGCATTTCAAATTTCACATAAATTGCTCATAGAGTCCCATTCATCTACAATTTTTCTTTCTTCCGCTGTTTTTCGCAGTTCAGGCATAACCGCCCAGTCGCTTTTTACGAAACTTTGCAGAATGGTAGAGGGTCACTAAAAACCGCCAAGGAACAAATTCTACACCGATTGGACAAAAGGGGGCGCTATAGCAATCGATTGAAAACGCGAACTTTGACCAGGCATATCTCATGCCCCGTTTGACCTACAGTCATGAAATTGTGTTCCACATATGTCCCTCCTCATGAGGAACAAATTTGCCTCAAGAACCCATGACTTCTGGTTACTTAGATTTTCTGCCATTTTGGATTTTTGGAAAAACACTTAAAATCCTACTCCTCCTAGAGTTTTTGACCAATTTGCACGATTTGGTACACATAATCTATGGACCAATATCTACAATTCTGTCTCGGCAAAAGTTTGAAAAGTAAAAAAACAGAGCCACTATGAGCCAATGAATATTGTGGAGGGCGTGGCTTTTCACATATAGGTGTATAACTTTTGAACGGTTTGACCTAACACCACAACACTTTGTATGCATATCAGCACACATAAGCGGAGGCAAACTCTCCATTATTGGCCCGATCAAACAAAATGGTGGCGCTAGAGAGCTAATTTCCGGTTTAGGCCTAACCGCCAAGCCGATTTTTTTGTACAGTGGTAGAAGGGCATGCCTAATGCCCACTGGAGAAATATGAAGCTGATTGGCCACATGGTGGCGCTATAACAAGCTACAATGCTTAAAAGTGGCTCAAATTTAAACAGGCATATCTCATGCCCCATTTGAGCTACAGTAATGAACTTTTGTACATATTTTCATCTCCTCATGTCAAACAAGTTTCCCATGAGGACCTATAAGATCTGCAGATTAGATTTTCTGCAGATTAGACTTTTATGAAAAATGCTTAAAATGCTTGGACAATTTCTGCACCAATATCTAAAATCCCAG
>OMLI01091253.1:0-12115 GCA_900302605.1 Rondeletia loricata
GTCTCATAAATTGCAACACACCACTGTACAAACCAAGCAACAAAACAACCCATAAGTATCATGGTCATAGAATCTCGTCTTTGTCTGGCTAACCATGACAGGTGGGACATCAGTCCAAACCCACTCTGTGCATGGGAAGAGACGCAAATCAGGACTTGTCCTGGTGAAACCTGTCTTAGACTCTGAACCCCGCAAACCAGAAAGCAACTGCTCGGCCCGAGAACACTGAATCTATCTGATATAAAACCGTTTCAGAACCAGCGCTTGTTAAGGCAGGTCTGATATGCCGGGATCAAAACCCTCGTCTTTGCTCGGTTGCCTTTTGCAGCAAAGGGAACCTTGTCAGTGAAGACAAATCAAACAGGGCCAGATCTAGAGACTTTCATGCCTGATTTTAATTGACCATTTCGGCAGCCTGGAACCTCGACTCAGCAGGAGACTCTGGGATTAGTGTCAAGAGAGCATTTCAAACGTAAACCCATTTTGATGGATTTTGAAATATTGTCTCTATAGCCATCGAACCAAGAAATGACCTCTCATGCGCCAGGCGTCCATGGCCTTCTGTTGTTGGGGGAGTTGTACGGTACATGGCTAAGTTGCCTTGGAGGGCAAATATGTTTACACATCACATACAGGAGGATTGACATTTTTTAAGATTACCTTAATGGAATTTCTGCTTTATTAAACAGTATACGGTGACAGGAAAGCTGGGGGACAAAGAGATCAGATGGCAGCAAAGGTCATGAGCTGGATTTGAACCTACAAACTCACAAGTACACAGTTTGTACCTTAGCCAACAGATCCACCTGGACATTCAAGGACTGACAATACATTAAACAAGGCATTAGTGCACATTAAACTCTTCATCTGCAGTGCATCTTCATCTTCGCCATCTAAATCGCCTCCGTCTGTCCCAAATCTTCCTTCTCTACTTGCACCTGATCACACTTGCTAGGGACACAGGAATATTCATTAGGTCTATTGCCTGGGTGCTGTGTCTCTGTCCCATGCATTCCAAAAATGTAAATGTAAATGTAATGCATAGTCTAGCTGCGTTGTGGTCACTGCATCCTACTCGGACCAAAATGTCTACGGTTCAACCATCGTTGGCGAGTCCAGGTTTCTCTGGACGGAGCGCTTGCTTGCTGCTGTTTAGGAGAACGTTTTGTATTTTGCTGGAGAGACTGGAGCTCCAGAGAGTCACAGGTTAAGAAGTTTCAGGGTCCAGGGGAACGTTCAGAGCGATCAGGCAGGAAGTCGGGACGTTTTAGAAAGCCAAAGGAGGAAGGAGAAGGGGGAGGGAACAGAGGGAGAGGAAGGGGGTGAGACGGGGAAGAAGAAACAAAGAGTTAAGGAGGGAGGAAGAGAGAGAGAGAGAGAGAGAGGGAGGAAAAGAGAGACTGGAAGAGACAAAGAGGGAGAAAGTGATGGAGTTCCTCTCAAGTCTGTCCAGCAAATGTTTTACAGTCATCGCTGAAGTTCTCAAGGTTTCAGTGCGCTCAAACGGAAGACTTGGAGTAAAGAGGCGGTTTGTATTCCATGTCTGTTAAGACACACCTTACAGAAATCACACACTTGGGCGGGAGTTGCAGCGAGGGCCGATCTGAGCTATTACTTTCACTCAAGGTAGACTTAGGCTATGAGTTTGGGTTCATCAGACACTGGATATAATCGATTTCCGCCCAGATTTTTTTCCAAATGTTTCAAGTTTCATTCATCATGTGAACGGAAAGAACCTTCATTTCTTAATTGTTTTCTTACATATAAAACCAATATAACATCTGACTTTACTTTCCGGCGGGCTTAAATGGGTTAAAGAGATCTAACATCCTTCTGTGCATGAAACAAAAAGAAACATCAAGACAATTTCCTTTTGATTTTAGACGTTACATGTGGCACACAGTATTGGATTTTTATACTGCAGACATTCTCGGGTCCCAATCCCCTATTTCGGCCTGATATCAGCCCAATATCCAAAACCAGAATCGGTATTAGTTCATCACTAATCAAGAACCAGGCGACTCTCAAAGCATCCTAACCCTGGAAATGATGTGTGAGTACTGAGCAGTCACAACAAACGTGAGATCAGCATTTCACCTCATCCTAATCTGCACCACACAATGTCTGACCTCGCCAAAGGGAGACCTTCATACAGAACGCCGGTATTGTAGCGTCTAAATCATGGATTAACCTACAAACCAAGGCAAAGGCAGACGTGAAGGAACTTGGAGGACAATCATTTGGAGGACTTTGGACACAAACTAGTTCAAGTCAAAAGTGTCTTATCTAAAAAGGTCAGACCTAAATCCCCTGGTATGTGAATGGTCACGATTCAGTCAGTCCACAGGAAACACAGGATCAGCCATGTTAGCGCCTAGCATTATCTATGCTAGGTTGAGAGATCTTGTTTTGTTTGGATGGTTGTTTATGTCGTTTGTCTGTCTTCTCAGATAGATGGTTTTAAGAGATGTGCCTGTGTGCTAAATAATGACTTTCAGTGGCAAGGCCGCTACTTAGCCATGTTGAAACTGGAAGCCCAAACTGGGAAATTAACATCAAACCATCTGCCAAAAGCTGGTAGATTTTAGCTGTGGTTAGTCAGTTTCCCGACTCTAGCAGCCGCTTTGGTAATTAACCAACCATCATTAGGAGGTCCTGTTCTCTTCAATAAAACCTAGTCTTGTTGTGGTACTCTATTGATTCTCTTTTCACTTCCCCCCCTCCACAGGGAGGTCAGAGGTCAGAGGTCAGCTAGAGAGCAGCAGCCCTGGAGCTGGAAGGGATTCAATGTCTTGCTCAAGAACACTTCAGCGCGTTCTCCATTCTTGCTTCACCACTATGCTGCCCAGCTGCTTAGTGAAAGGAATTGACCGGTCTGCTAAGACCCCAGGTTAATAGTTGACATTGTCTATGTTGAGATGAAAATCAGCCATGATTTTTGATCAACTCACCCTCTCTCGCGGTGTACCGGTGTTCCGAAATTGGGCAGTTGGCGAGCCATTGACATCCATTGTATTCCAAACGAGTGTTTAGCAGCTCCAATAGCTGTGTCTTTGTTTTGTCCAACACAAGTAAGCGCATACGAACTATCCTGGCTAGGTGGTTTTCTCCAGTAGTGACCACAAACCAACAAATCCACAAGTTTAAATTCTGTTTCTAAGTCTGTGAGCATGTGCAGAATTGGCACAGAATTGAAACTTGTGGATTTGTTGGTTTGTGGTCACTACTGGAGAAAACTACCTAGCCAGGGTAGTTCGTATGCGCTTACTTGTGTTGGACAAAACAAAGACACAGCTATGGGAGCTGCTAAACACTCGTTTGGAATACAATGGATGTCAATGGCTCGCCAACTGCCCAATTTCGGAACACCGGTACACCGCGAGAGGGGGTGAGTTGATCAAAAATCATGGCTGATTTACATCTCAACATAGACAATGTCAACTATTAACCTGGGGTCTTAGCATACCGGTCAATTCCTTTAGTGAAAGCTGGTGTTGAATTATGGGACGCATTAGCCACTGTGGCCGATGGACAAAAATTGTGTTTCCTGGTCTGGAAATACAGGACTGAGACTGTTTAATTTCTCACAGTCACAGTCGCCCCTCTGCCCTATATACTGTCGGTTGAGAACTGTGAAACCAGTTTGAGATCCATTGCAGGCGGCTCTGGCTCAAATCCAAGATGTCTGCCTCCTTGAGTAGGTGTTATTTCAGGAGTGGTGTAAAAAGTCTTGACTGAGCCAAGCAGCCAAGCTTGGCTGGCTCACTGTATTTCTTATCTTTTTTTTTTCACTACACACTAACATGAAGTGTGAAATACGATACGACTCACATATATGTGACTCTAGAAAAGGCACAGTTTTGTTCCATACATAATTACAAACTTCAGAGTGTTAGTACTCAGTGGGAAGAGCAAGGCACTGACACTGCCAGGGTTAGAGGTTCAATTCCCACTTTGGTCACCCAAATGTATGCCTTCATGTTACTTTAAGGTGCTTTGGATAAAAGCAGACCCAGTCATGCACTGATGCATGCATACACCCGTCATATGCATAAGTTCAGCTAAAAATGAAGTAAAATACGAATAAAAAGTACATGCATTTGTAATAAATAAAAAAGTGATCATGACAACATAAAGCAGGAAATAATGGGAGAACATTTGGAAAATAGGTGTCGCTATTGGAGATAAATAGGAGATATGCAAGTTATGTACATCTGAAATTCCTGAAATTCTGACAAGGCATCCCAAGGTGATCTGAAGAACTGTTGAACATAACGAAGCTGCAGACTGAGCAGGATTTCAGTCGCACGTTCAACACAGTTGTGCTCAGAGGACAAGGGGGAGGCTGTGCGCAAAACGACAAATCTGCAAGCTCTTTAAATTCCTTTCAATTCCTTCTAGCTGCTCCACAGGTATCAAGTTTCAGCCTTAAACAAGCCGGTGGGGGAAGAGAGAAGGCACAAAACGAACACTCTGACACAGCGGTGTAACTCGTAACTTTGAAATCATCATTAAAACGAGCCAATATAAAATGGGTAGGGCCCCTGTTTGTTGTGGTAGGCCTGTTATCGTTCATGATTGGCCCATTACTTTTTATACCCTTAATGAGAAATCCAGACGGCAGTGGGCCGATGGGAGGAGCGGAGGCTGGAGGAGAGGAGAAGACAGCAGAGTTTGAAAGAATAAAGAAGCTGCAGCCTCCGTAACGGTTTATGTTTTGTTTATCGTTTGTCTTCTGGGTTTGATTTTCCAAGAAAATAGCACGTGAACGCAACGCTGTTTAGCAGCCGAGTTGGAAGAACCAGATGCCGGATAGTTATGGCAAAAAAGTCCTAGATCTGGATCATCCCCAAAATCGAATCAACTGATCCAAGAGCGATCTGTCCACCAGATTTCAGCCAAATCCATTCCTAACAGTCCTAACAGACAGACAACTTGTCTACAGAGAGTTTAACTAGTAAATAACACACAAGCTGCCTCTGATTTCAATTTCCGCAAATGTAAAGCCTGTTCTTGATCAGCTCTTCAGCCGTGCCGTAGTGAAGCATAATCATCCTGTTGAAAGGAAGAGTCATTTCCAACACGTCCATGAGTCCAGTTTGGCACAAACTTTCTCAGTCCACAGAGAAGAAGCTTGTAATCCTTCAATTCAAGTGAAAACATGAAAATGACCCAAGTTTTCATACAACAACAGTGACATGTTGTGCTAATCATGTATGTTGTGTTGAAAAGTAACACAAATGTATATTGTCCCAAACTAGGCACACGGATATACAGAACATGAGTGCATGTTTTCCCTCAGTACTGATTCAAGATCAGTCTCTACCTATTAGAGGAGGTGGTGGGTGAAGCGGCCTCACTGATCCCAGATCAGTCAACTCCCCTTCATTGTTGTCTGGATTTTTTGTCTTCTGTGTGACCAGCACTCTTGTTGAATACATTTGACTTGACGACACCTGAGGCATGCCATGCTTCCTGATTGGTGGAAAGGTGAAGCGTACCTTGAAATGGCCCCGCCCCCGACACGCCCACCAGTTCAAATAAAAACCAAGCCGATTCAAACCCAGACTGCTGAACTGACTGACTCCACTGTGTGTCAACAAAGACCAACCGGCGAGCCACACCTTCAGACACGCCGTGTGCCACGCTGCCTGAAAGCACGTAGTGATCTGACGCTGAATATGTACTGAGTATTTACTGAGTATTTATGTATTAGGGTTTGCTGATATCAGTGTGAGGATCAGATTTCACTCAACAGCTTCAGCATGTCACTCTGCCTTAAAGAGCTGCTAACCCTGAAAGAATTCCATTAGTCTGCGTTTTAGCGGAGAGTTTGTGTCCCATGATGCTCTGAATGCTGTTTCAGAGGCTTTTCCACTCCCGACTCTCTCTATTTATAGTCGCTGAACTGACTCTGGATCAGACTGTTTTGGCTGGAGCTCTGCCTTCAGTAATGAGAGAGGAGAAACCTTCCTCTAAAGGATTGTGTCACTGTCAACACAATCCATTTATCTAGTTTGAGGCAACACACTTTTCTGTTTCTCTTCAGCGCAACATTCGCTGTTGCAGTGTGAAAACGGTGTAACTCCGATTTAGGTGATTTTCATGTTTTCACGTCAGTTGGAGGATCACATGCTCCTGTGTGGAAGTTCTCTGAGCTCTTGGGCTGATGAAACCCTTTAAAACCCACCGGATGACGTTAGAAATGCATCGTCATCAAGCTAAGAAACAAGGCCGTGTTTCACATAGTGTTGGTATTAACGCGTGTCGTGTTGGAAAGTAACGTGAATGTGTGTCGTCCCATGCTAGAGACATGACCGTGTTGAACATGACACATCCTTCAGAGGACGGTCTCTCCTCTGTAATGAACGAAGGCAGAGTTCCAGTCTGAACCAGAGTCAATTCCATGACTAGAGATAAGGATGTGTCAAAGATAACACATGCTTTTTAGAAGTGTGTATTTAACCCTGCCATTGGTCAGACTCTTGGTTAAGTGTCTCATTCAGGTGAATCTGTTTCCGTGAACCTTTGACACCCTGCGATCGAGTCTCCCTGTCGCCACGAACAGACCAGCTAACCTTCCCTCTTCCACTGAGCAGCAGGAAGAGGGTTCGATCCCAGCCACAGGCGATGAGTCCATCGACACTGAAACCCTAAATGCCTTAAATGTAAATGTAAAACCCTCCAGTTTCCTATCCAGTTCACATTCCTCCTCTGCTCAAACTGTTGGACTCGATCCCTGTCGGCTGGAAGCCGGTTTACTTCCTTGTCAAATGCCCTTTTCCTTGAAGACTGGGCCCTTTGTTTCAGCCGCGATTAGCTGGCAGATATAAAGGCAGGCAGGCCGATATTTGAGACTATTGTGTGCGCCTGCCTGCTTCTGGCACTGAGAAATATTCCCTCTCTCTCTCTCTGAGACTTCCAGGGAAAGCTCGAGACCCAAACGTACCAGCATGACAACTGCTGCAGGGCAAAAACCTGAAAACGCTTTCCTTATTCGACCCGAAACTTCCCCAGCAACCGTTCACGTGCCGAGTGAGTTTCGTGACCTTTGGGCCTTTCGTATCTGTCAAAACCTCCTTTGTATAAATTCAGAAAACAAGCATTCCTTTTCTCATTCCTGAAAAAGTTTCTGTTTGGACCGCAGCAGCAACAATCTCATCATCATCACGTCTCCATCCTGTCACCGCTACGCCGCTCTACCTGAAGGGAAACCGGTTTTAAATCGTTTGAGTGATGAGAGACACTTTTCCTAACCGCCAGTTGACTGATAAAAAAACTAAACACTCAGGAATGACTCAGGTGTCACTGCCGTTACCTGGCCTACGTCATCACAAAGGGGGCGTGGCTTCAAGTGAATCCTACTGACGTCCTAAATCGACCACAATTAATGAATCACCACTCCTGGAACTTTTATGCAACTAGAGTCAACAAGAGAGAATGAGCAATGTTTAATAGACATTATTCTGATGCAGTGGAGGGTAAACCCAGCTAAACTTTAATTTACCACACTATTGAACTGTGGAATAGTTTTACCTGAACTTTTTTAGGCTGACATCAATGGTTACGACGTAAATTGACAGTAATGAGTATCAAACCGTTAGTTATATGATGATAGGGGAGAAAAGCAGCTTTTCTGAAAATAAAATTGATTGATTTGTGGTTCACATTGCTGTTTACTTCCAGCTAAAAGTTCCCTGTTCAACAAGTGGCAAATCCCAAAAGCTCCCAGTCTGATGCAGGTTGATATGTTCAGCCTTTCTATTAATAGCTTTACAGGACTTTTTTTTTTTTCTTGGAGGAAACGAGAAGAGAGGTGCAGGAAATACCAAAGATCCACTGGGACCCCTATAATACTCCTATAATACTCCTATGATACTCCTATAGGGACTTATGGTGTCTGTGGTGCTCAATAGTGACTTTATGGTTCATTTATTGTACTTTATAGCATTTTTTAAAATCTCCTATGGTATTACTAGAATATTCCTATAGGGACTTATTATATTCAGTAGTGACCTTATTGTACTTTATGGTATTTTTATCTCCTATGCTGTCACTATAATATTCCTATGATATTGCTATAGTTTCGCTTTGGTACACAGTGGTGTTTATTGCCAACTTATCGTTCTCTATGATATTGTATCTCTCATGGTGTCCCTGTAATACTGCAGTAATATTCCTACAGAAGTTCTGTTGTGATATTTGTATCGTATCCTTTAAATCCAGCATGCAGCATTAGTGGTGTAATAAAAAAAAGACCGCTGTCCTGATGGGACTGAGCACTTTTTCATAATCCGCTTACCTCCGTGAAGAAATTATCCATTGGCCTCGTTACTTTAATCCCTGAGGATCACTGTATGGAAATCCAATTCATGTGTTTTTAACATGCAGGCGGCAGAGCAGAGACATCCAAGAGCTTTAGTCCATGATCTTTCTCCTGTGAGTCTTCTGGATGGAGGACAGACAGCCAGTCAGTCAGCCAGTCAGTCAGTCAGTCAGTCAGTCACCCAGTATGGGACTACAGCAGCAAATTTTGTCTTTGTTTCATGAGTTAGTCTCCCAGCAGAGACACCATATGTCCCTTTAACACTGTGCGGTCTTCCAGAGTCCCTGTCCTCCGCTGTCCTGTGCGGGACACTCTGGTTCCCGTGCGTCACTTCTGTCCGCAGGTCCGGTTGGCTGGTAAACAGTCAAACGTGCAGCAGAAGCGAAGGAGAAACTATAGAGGCCGGCCAAGTTTGGGGAGACTCACTCACCCAGTCAACCGGTGGACAATAATCCCGAAGCTCCACCCTCCTCCTCCTCCACCCCTCCCTCCATCCCTCCTGCCTCTCTTACTCCTCCTGCTGTCGCAACATGTGGAGCCCGAAGCTGAATGAATGACATGCTGGTGAAGTTGGAGAGGTTTTACGCGTGAGGGGTATCTCCGCGTAAAAACGCACAGTGGAGGTTTACCAGCCATAAAGAGAGAGTGAGTTTATCCAGATATTATTAAAAACTAAAACTATTAATGAACTGAAACTGAGACGACTAGAGCTAGGCACGAAGAAAGATTTGAGTGAACTGAAATGAAAATTAAAACTAAACCTGATTCTGCCTAAAAAACGAACTGAAATAAAGTGAAAATGAGACTGATGTCAGTTTTAGTCTTTTGCCAGTTGCCTTACTGTGAGCCCCGATCAACAGTCAATACATTATGAATACATCATCAATACACTGAAGTCAGTATGGAGGATACACAAAACAGCTAAGCAACAGCCATGCTCAAACTAACTCAAACTAAATAACGAAACTCAAACTTACTGAGACTAAACTGAAATGGTGATCAAATTTCAAAATAAAGCAAACATTTAAAAAACGGATGGAAATTGTAAAACTATAAAACCCCGATCAAGATATTTATTTTATTTTTGCAAGAGCATGTAACATGGAAAAATAAACAGAGTAAAGAACATGTTGTAGGGAAAAAGCAGGATTCACATTACACAGACAGTAAATTGGAAGTAGATGAATTAGGCAGACAGTTTCCGGCCTGTTTCATCTGGGAGAGTCGAAGGGCTTCTAATGCTTCACCTCCATCAGACATTCCAAACAGGGGCTTCTTTCCCATGAATTTCATCTCATGGATGTAAATATAAATTGTTCCCAAATATAAATGTTTCCAGATTAAATCAGAGGAATTGGTAAAATACTGAGGATCGACTTGTGGACTGGTTTTGTAGTTACATGGAGGTTGGAAAGGTGAATATCTGAAACGAGAACATTTTAACACCTTTCCAAAATAAGTCGCACTATATAAAAGTGACACAACAAATGTATGCTGCACATACAGTATGGACTCCAGTGTCCTCGGATTACTGTTGATGTTGCCTTTAAACCTTACTGCACTTAGTCTCTATGGGTCTTTGGTATAGATTAGACATTAAATAGCTCGCTAAATGTTTTTGCTGATGTGATTTAGTTTCATGAATAAATAAATAAAATAAATAAGCTCTGAAGTCTTTTTTTGTGTGTTTACCTACTTAGCACTTGCCAGCTAGCTATATTAACTCAGACCGCTACATAGATGCAATCTGAGCCTCTGACCACAATCGGTCAGAATAGAGCGACACATCGACCAACCAATCCAACCTCACAGTGCGAACGCCCTGTCAGAGTCCCATCAACCCCCAGGCTCCTTTAATGATGATGATCCCCCCTTTCTTTTCCAAACAGCCTTTGAATTGGGAGGAGCGGTCTGTAAGACTCAGGTAATGAGCTCCTATCGTCCAGCACTAGCATTCCTGCTGAAGGTAAACAACACCGAGCCGGCACGTCTAATCGGAGTGTGTGTTTTTGGTTTCCCCCCCTGACTTACTTAGCATAGAGGACGACCTCTGACCTCTGCTGGTTTGGGCCCCGGGCCTCCGCCGGCCGCCCGGTCACATGGACTTAACGCCCCCCACTGGCTGACTGGTGGGAGAGCAGCGAGCCTGGCTGCTGCCCTCTGGCCCACATCCCACATCGTGGCTCTTACGGTGTTAGAACGCTGACTTACAAGGAGTACAACAGTAGAATAAGCTTCAATTCCTACATCACCAACATCAGCAGCAGTGGTGGATCTCCAGGAAAGCACCCTAAGATGTTAGCTGGCTGTTCTTTTCCACCACGCTCTCATAAATGCTTCTCCGCAGCTGTGTTGTCTGGATGGGAGGGTGTCCTGTTGCGTTGCCTCCTCCAAGGGCTTTCTCCAAGGTGTTCACCACCCATAACCACTTTCAGCAGGTCATCTATCTGGACAATGTTGCCTGAGTGACCCTTGACCTCTCATTCCCGGCCACTGACAGAGGTTAAGTAAGACACATTCCCCGGTCCTGATGGTCTTTAAGCTCCAGGGGAGTCCTCGGGGTCAAACGGGCTTTAGTGCGTCAGCCCACCTTTGCGAACGCCCTGACTTAAGTATGTAGAAGACGCATTAATGTGAACGTAGGTCGACTTCTGGCTCCGGCCTCGACCTTTCGTGTCTAGGATTTTATTTGGAGAATAGCTGACATGTAGGCGTCGATTTGGAGTGTGAGACTTGACTTCAGCTTGATCATGATCTTGATCTTGAGCGATGAGGAGCTGCTGAGAGGCTTAGCTGTTCGGTAACCTCTCCGCCTCACTCTGTCCTTCATTTACTTATTACTTACATCCTTTAAGCACAAGTCAGACTTTTGGATTCCCTAATTCCTCTAACCAAAAGAGCAGATGTACCTTGGATGTGCAATGTGATGTTTGTCTCCTTTATTGTCTCATCTCTTTGATTTCTTGTAAAGCTTTATTTTGATGCACACATTTCCTTCTAATTGATGTTCTCGGTTAATTCACAGTGCTTTTCATATTCTACTACTGGTTTGATTGCTCTTTGCTTTTTTTATTACTATATACTTAATTTTTTCCATATTGAATTCCCTACTACTCTGCTTCCATGTTGGGGTTTTGAACCCATATCCCCCTCTACTCTTCTTTAATACAGAGTCCGACACTGGGACTCTGACCCTGCTAGCTGCTGCCTCTTGCAGTGGAGTTAATGATGAAACCATACCATGATAATCTCACTTCCTTTGTGTGGATAGTGTTGACTGCTCATGAAACTAGAGTTCCCACACTAAGCAAAAAAAAAAAGGTACTCACAGATGATTAGGTAAGAAGTTGTACTGCTCACCCAAAAGAAAAGTACTGAACTCACAGAGATGAAAGTACTACCAAATGTACCGAACCTCTTGTTGTGTAATTGTGAGTCGATCGAACAAGTGAAGTCAGTGTACTTGTTTAAAGGATACGTTCTGCGATTTTGAACCTATATATAATTTGTCTCTTGCATACCGGTCGTACTTGGACCCGTACTAAGGGGCTAACAAATTTATATGATGATATTTTGACATAACCCGCTTGGACTCATTGTTAGCAGCAAGAGGCAACGGAGCTCGCCGTTTCAACTGACAGTTGACTCTGCGGGTCCAAGTACCGTATTTTCCGGACTATAAGGCGCACTTAAAAGCCTTACATTTTCTCAAAAAACGACAGTGCGCCTTATAATCCGGAGCGCCTTATATATGGATTAATTCTGGTTGTGCTTATGTAAGGTAGTAGC
>OMLI01091256.1:0-11202 GCA_900302605.1 Rondeletia loricata
CCCACCCCCGCTGCCTCACATGCTTTTCTATTTTCCTGTCACTAATTAGGTTACAGGAGCACAGGGTCATCCAGGAGCTGTCAAATGGAACGATTAAATCCCTCAAGGTCATTTGGCTGTCAGAGCTAGAAGTGAAGGTTTCTATAGAAAACTCAACCAGTACATCAGACTGCACCTACGTAGCTCGCCTGTGATGCTAAATGTATTTTATTCTACAAACTGCATGATTGCCCTCTTTCATCAACACCGTTTTATCAGCAGGGGAAGTTGGCAGCTTAATATATGTCTCCTACTTATTGTCCATCAGTGTTTCAGAATTTACGGTTTAATAAGCTTATAAATAATCCCCCTCATGTCCACGGATACAAAGAAGGTTAGGGAATGTCACTGCATGGCCACCGATAGTCCGAGAGTCTGTTGAAGATAGCCATTGTAACTTTCACATATTTGGCTCTTCTTGCTGTCCTCCTGTCCCTTCCCTATCTTGGCTGATCAATTCCCCAGGAGACGTCTCTGCTAAAGGGGGTCATTCCTGTTCCTGTCCCAGTGGCCACAGCACAGCTCGCTGCCTCCATCTATAAAAGCTCTTTGGTCTGCCTGCTATCCACACCAGCAAGCCCCAGCCCGCTCCCTCTCCTCCCCACATCCCTAGATGAGCTGCAAGCTGCTAAGCGTCTTCCACTATCTCTCCCCAGGCCTGGCCGCTGCTGTCCCGGCTCCCTCAGGAGGGCAGTTTATCTATACCACCCTGCCGGTCTGGCTGTATATATCATAGCCATTTACAACCAGCTGATACACCCTTGACCGTTTCACTTCACATTAATAAAGTTCCCCTAATGATCAGCAGCCTCCCACCGCATATCTCAAACGAGAAGTTAAGGGTCAGAAGTGGCCGCTACATCAAACGCCACACTTCTGAGGTACAGTATGTATATAGTTTACCGTCCTCTGTACAACTATATGTAAGAAGTTGCTGTCATGCTAAATAATTATAGTATGAAGTCAGCTTTATGGGCTACTGGAATTATATTGCAATAACCTATGTGTGTTTTCTTTGATACTGTAAATGGTAGTAGTTCTTCTTAGAAACTACAGTATTTTTTTTCTTGAGATTTGTTTTCACCACAACAAGCTTTTTTATAACTGCAAATAAAAAGAGATATGGAAAAATCCTATTATTAAGAATTTCTTTACTAATTAATTACCTTTTTCTTGTTTTTTGTACTCATCTTTACAGCCTTTTGCACACATAGATGAGACATTTTGCAATAACTCAACATTCAGTTTCCTGAGGAAAATAATAAAAGTAAGGCCAAAGAGATTCTAGTATCCGCAGTGCATAACAAATATCTGTCTACATTATAGGCTAATACATGTATTGTATTACTGGGCAACACTCATATTGATAATAAGTGTATTATAATTCTTAAACATTGCTGTTTTTTGTGATTTTACTTACCTTTTGTGTTGTTGCTGATGTACATTGTTTTATATTGTGTGCAACTTTTATGCTTGTCATTGAAACTGTTTTGTTGTCCAGGTTTCTATTGAAAATGATATTTTTTATTTCAGTCGGACTAAATTGCTAAATAAAGATTATATAAAAAAGGGAGGATAAGTGATTGTTTAGGTGTGATTACCCTGTAAGCACTGACACCACAATTAACAAACTGCATTTTCATTTTCTCTATTATTTCTTAAATCCTCTCTAAAACACAGACTCCTGGGTGAAAGAGGTACTGTTGTATAATTGTGAATTAATGGTTGGGGAGGATTGGCCCGGTGAGAGTTGGAAATCAGTCCTTAACAATTATTGGTTGAACAGCAGCACCAAGCTCACACACTCTGAATTACTGCGCCTCTATTGATGTCTGACTCATTTCCCTTCTCTCTAATTCTGTAATTCCTTGTGGCTTAGCGACTGTGTGTAACAACTGTGTGTAGCGACTTCCTGCAAACTTAAAAAATGAGGGACGTTCTTATCATATCTTAGTTCTCTTATCTCTCTTTGGCTATTTAGCATCTTGCTCTCTCAATCAGATTTTCTGAAGAATCACCCTTTATTATACCTCAAGAGATTATTGCCCTTCGTCTTTTGATGCTGTTAGTTTGATGTCTAATGTGTACAAAAAGGCAGCGCAACTCAATGGTACCAGGGTAGCATCCACTACCAAACGCACTTAAACACTCCACAGTGCACCCAAAGCAAATAAAATACGACGACAGTCTATCGGGGTTAATTTGAGTGTTTATACCATCATTTTGTGTTCTTCTTCTTTTGCTGTGTTTTACACCTGCATGTGCTCATTATCGCCACCTAGAGTTGCAATACACTACCCGAATGCTAATGCAAATGTCCTCTTAGTCACTTGCGGCTAGGTCAGCACAAAGTAAAGGATTCAACAATAGTTTGACTTAAAAAATGATGGTATAAACACTCAACAATTTACAAATTAACCCTGATAGACTGTTGTCATATTTTATTTGCTTTGGGTGCACTGTGGAGTGTTTAAGTGCGTTTGGTAGTGGATGCTACCCCGGTACCATTGCGTTGTGCTAGCATTAGCAACATGTCTCTGTCCACAAGGACAGCATGGAATCAGCTGAAAATGGTCTCCATCGATCAACAACATCATGGGTAAGTTGTAAATGAGACATTATGTCAAAAATTCCGAACTAACCCTTTAATATGCTCGGGCAAAGTCCCTTTAAATCACATATTTTGAAATGTTGTCGTTTCCTGTTTGGGTCAGGAGTTACCATTGAGTGTAGGCTTGCTGAGTGATTTGGATTATACATAGAGTTATTCAAATAAAGGTTTACAGCAATTAATTCCAATGCAAATTTTACAAACAAACTGTTCAACAAACTGTTCCTGCCAGCTATTATCTAAGTTATTTCCTGAAATGAACAAAGAAACCTGACAGTAGGTTATTAGATGGAGATTCATTCAAAGTGTAACCTGTAATTGGGTTTACCTTCAAGCCCAAACAAGTGTAGTAAGCTTTGCGACACATGCAATATGTGTCATGGTGGGAAATGTTCTTGAGAACAAACTGCTCACGAACACAAGAAAAGAGAACAATCTTTACGGTTTAAGGTGGGCTGTGTGCTTGACGCAATCACTTGTGACACTCTCGTTCATTTTCCCAAACGGCTCTGTACAGAATCTTTGCAGTTGCGTCATAAATCTCCCAGCAACCACGGCTGGTACCATCATGCAGGTCAGTGGGACACCAGGCAAGAAAAAGATTGTTGTGTGGATGTAGGTAAATTCAGTAATGTTATAAGTTAAAGTGAATAGTCTGATAAGGTCGATTTTCCCCCAAATGTAGGTTACTGTGACACAGTAAACTGTCTTTAGCCCTTGTCTAGTTACCGTGACGTTTAAAAGACCATGACCTGATATGGTTAGCAAGCAAATTACATGTGTGCCAGTGTTAGCTCGTTGTTAGCAAAATTACTGTTTAGACTCGACAATGGTAGAATTCAATGGACCCATGGTGCAATTAGAGAGACAAATGTACATAGGTAAAAACATCCAAGATTAAAAAGTCTGCATTAAACACAGACTGCACCCCATTAAAGACACCCTAAAGGACGACATGACTTACGAGGTCTGCTGATTGGTCCAGCGCCCCTGGAGTTCTTCTGTTTTAGGAATATACTTCGGCTGCTTGATATGACCTCAGACAAGAAGCATACTGAGAAAGACCTGTTCTTCAAACAATATTGAACTGTCAAAAGGATCTGATGAACTGTAGCAGAGAGATGATAGAAGTGAGCCATGACTTGTTTTTTCATTTATAGCTACAATATGCAACTTCTTGACATTAAAATTGCAATAAATAAATAGGATATATTGTACATTATTAGTGTGTCTCTCTGTGACCCTGTGTGTACAGGCCTAAATCACACTGTTTGCCTGAAATTGGCTTTTCAATAATGTTTGGGACATTTCTGGGGTGTAAATAATTTGCTGTGGGCTAGGTTGTGTCATAGCAACGACAGCGGAAAGAGGTAAGAAACGATAGAATACCAAAGCGAAATGTGCAGCAAAGACCTATTCAAAAACACGGGTGAACATCTGCATTGCTTATTTTTTTATTGCAGATTGCCTGCGTTCACCGTTTCTTCAAAGCCTGTAGTGGATTTCCAGATGCCAGTTACCTCAGCCTCAGGTTAGATGCTGCTTCAAGGTAGACAGCTCATCAAGATGAGTAACAGGTGTTCTAACGTGAACTTGACCATCTGAGGAGGGCGGGACTAACAACAGACTTCCTGCCTCAAGGCAAAAAGTTTTATTTTGTAGCTTTAACAATGAACTTCCCAGGTAGACCCACGGGGAAACAAATATTTCATTATCTCTTTTTTTCTGCATATCCCCCTCCAAGTCCCCGTGAATAAGAAATGCTTCACGAATGTAAATTAAATCACGGAAGTGCAGTCACAGACTTACTGATCAATATCTCCTGTCACCAAGAAGTATTTTCCTGAGCAAATGTGCTTATGGGCAATTAGGGACTTTTCAGGACAGTAACATATTTCTCTTTTATAAGAAAATATAAAAATGAATTAGGTTTGGGTGACGTTGAGAATCATAAGCTATTCGAATCTTTTATAGATCAAACCATGCCCGAAAGAAATCTTACATAATTGCTCACATGTAATTGTTAAACCCCAAGATGCTGCCGACAGGTTGAAATATTGAAACACCTATCCATAATTCACGGTTACATTCAATATTGCACAGCGCTCGGTGCAACCGGCTCTCGTATAAGACACCCGGGTTCCCATGTTGAGTGGACTGAAAGTTACTGGTGGTCCAGCAGGGTGACCTGATTATTACAAAGATCATCCCGTAGCTGGAAGTCACCGGCTTGATCCTCCACCTGGTTCACGGTTCACAGCTAGTGTTAATCCTCGCTGAACTGTGCTTGAGCAAGATACTGAAACCCTCCCTGCTACAAAGGGTGCCACAAATAGCAACCCTGCACCCAGATCCCTCTCGTAAAATGCATACGTGCGTGTCTAAGGGGTATACACGTGAGGAACCCGTTTTCTAATTACACCGGCTGTAATTTGGTGTGCTCTGGAAAAAAAAGATCAGGGGTGGAAGTGTTTCGACTGAGGGAGAGATAATTTCAACAGTTCAGCAAAAGTGTTTTAAGGGTGTTAAATGCTATCTAGAGCTAATGTGGAAGTCCTGGGGAAATGGGTATGTTATATGAGAATCAGTCGGTCTAGAATTCTACAGAATCAATTTGTCCTTTTTTTTTTGCTGGAGGAATTTGCCAACTCTTGTTCACAGCATGTTATTATCCTTTTAGCTTATAACATTAATTATCATACAAGGTAAGAAGGTAATTCATTCAACAAAACTGACCTTTGTACTGTTTGACAGATGCAAAGATCTTAAACTTACTGTATGACAACCCTCAGAGATCATTATTAATACTGCAGTATGTCACGCTTCACTCTGCCTTGTCTCAAAATAACACTCAATTTTTGTTTTTTGAAAGTGATCTTTTTAAATCTCTTATCAGTTACCTTCCAGACAAGAGAATCAATAGTTGATGGACATTCATTTTCTGTGCTGGTTTGTTCTTCCCACGCTGTAGCATGCCTTCCATGATAAATACATTTGTATCCTGGCTCTGCTGCCATCCAAGACTGCCGAAGGTCGAGCTGTGAATTTACTGCAGCCGTTTGTCTTGCTCTCTTGGCACAGGTCGCTTTGTCAGTGTTAATGTGCTAAGTGTGGAGGTGAATCCAGCAGCCTTCCCTGTTTATTAACATTCAAGAGTGCAAAGCAAAAAAACATGGTCATCTGGATGAATGCAACATTCATTCGGTATCTGGCAATGCGGGAAGTGGGGCGTGGGGGAGGTAGATTGAGTTGGGTGACTGCCCGAAAGGCACACTTGTAGCTTGCAGAGTAGCCTGACTTATTTTGGGGTTTGTTTTCTGTTGTTTTCTAGACATGCTGAATCCTAGTCATATGCTAATATCCTGAGCTCTTTGTTGCTACTAAAAGCAGTAGTGGATAATACAAATGTTGATGAACACGTTTGCCATTTTTTTATGTTTTGGCAGATATGTAAACATCAGATATTAACAGAGTAACAGATACATTAAGTGTTTGCCTCTATTCTTCATTAGGCCTGGTGATAATATTCTGTTCCTGTTTGATTCAAAAGAATAAAGGACCTACGTAGCAATTAAGGCTCGCAGATCGATTCAGCAAAGATGAGTTCATCATCACTTCTTCGACCATCTGGTTTGGGTCTGTGACTGTAGTCCATCATCCGGTCTGCAGAGATGATGTCCATCATCCAGGAAATGCATAACTCCAAGGCCAAGGGCTTCACTTGCACTTTAATCTTTAACATGATCTTAAGATCATTTTTCAAGTTAGCTAGCTATGTGTTACGCACCTGTAATATGTAAATCGCAAATGAACTTTGATTTGAATGCACATGCACGTGCTTTGCGATTAGGACGCAGCAGTCATTGTCCTATAAATAAAGCTAGTGCTGCCATGTTTGAATGGCAGTTGTTTGCTTATTATAGCAGACTGTTTTCTTATCCTGTCTTTAATGCAAAACACCCTGGGGTTGGTAATGAATCTTGCATTCCTCACGCCTCAATTTACAAGATTTTGCACACTACCAATAATTGGCCTCTTAATATGAAGTTATGAAGACTTACAATTCATTCATAAACCTATCAATTTTCCTTTAAGATTAGACTCATTTGGAATAATGATATCAACATAATGATATCAAAGGCCAGCTCATGTGAATAAAAGCGTATATGCAGCATACACAGCCCAAACCCTGCACAAAGCCTGCAATACCTCGGCGTTTCCAGCAGGTAATGTGCGTATGTCAAATGTAAACCTGATGTAGAGCTACAACCGTTTTCACGTCAAGTAGAGGTTTTATAAATAACTACTTTGCTGTGATTTTCTGTGCACGGCACCAAATAAGATAAAAAAATTCCAATATATAACAGAAAATATTTTCTTTCTTTTCTTCTTATTTTCTTACATCTCCTCAAATTCAATATAACTGTAGAGAATGAACAAGCCATTAGTCTATTGTAGTGTCTGAATAGCTGATGTTGTAACTTTATATATAAGCCAACAACAAATAATGGCAGCAAAGGAAACCTGAATCTGACAGCATGGTTTGTGCCATGGAAAGTTACCAACTTATAGTAGCTGTGCCTTCTACAGAAGTCTTAGACTAGCTTCTGCCTGTTCAGGGTTTTTAAAAACATGGACAACCAGGCTGTTTTAAATTATGCAGGCAGTCACTGGTGAGAGAGAGATTGTGCAAAGGAAGAGTAAACAGAATAAAATAAAAGTAACCTATTTTGAGAATCTAGTTCATATTTTACTATGGCACCAGCACCAGCACTGGTATTTGCTTATTTGCACTGTTTCATATTATACCACCTGACCACCAAGACAGATTGTTAAATTTGTCCTCTGCATTTCACAAAGGAGTACACCTCTAAGTCAACTGGTGGTGATGGAGAGACAGGGGAAAAAAAGAGAGCAAAAGAGACATGAAGACAGATTTGTCCGAGATTAGATGTTTTGTTAGCATTTACTGCGTGGATTCACATCACTGAACCTAAGTATCCATTGTGTCCTTTTGTGGAAGAACAAAATGACAGTGCTGTCAAGGCTGCCACTGCAACTTAGCAGAAGCTTAGATAGTCATTGTGCGCCTGAGGAGGATGGTGAGCAGGTTTCCTTACAGTATGTAGGAATAATTTATCCATCTGCAGTGTTGCCCCTTGGCTGTATATTCTTTTCTATGGATACAGTGTGTGCCATATTCACCCTTTGCAGTCATCAAACACTGTTCATAACTGCACAGGGAATGTATTCCAAATGCGTCACTTCTGTTCCTTTCCTCATTTATCAAGCTCAAAATAACCAGGCTGGGATGTTAAGACTCAGTTTGAATAGCATCACGACGGCACCACTTTGCCAATTACATAGTCTCTAATTGTTGATTAGAGCAGATTAGAGCATATGTCATTTATTTGGCCCAATAATCGGTAAATTATTTAATGAACAACCTTTGCAGAAGCCCACAGTCAGTAAAGAACAGGAAAGCATTTATCTTGTACACAATACTTTATCAAAGAATCACATATAAAAACACACTTTTCTTTCATGAGAAAGCTTTGATTTAAATGTAATTTTCATTCTCATTACTTTGATTCCCTCATCGGATGCTCCCATTGACTTAATGCCTCAAAGCCCTCAACTACTGAGAACAGCATTCGAGCAAAAGAAATACACACTACAGCACACGAACCCTTAAGTTTATGACCAGAATGCAACACACACAATTCAAAAATATATTCTCTAATCTTGTAGTTGCTTTTTGTTCTTTTGTCCAATTAGAAAAAAAAATACACAATTAACTGAATTCACTGGGGAAATGTTTTAACAAAGTCACAAGTGATACTGTATTTTGCACCATAACGGCACTGCCCTTTGCTCGGTAAGCGTCTGCAGCGTGCCGTGTGCCATTAAGCATCAATGGAGATCACAATTTCCCGTGTACCATGAGTGTTCACATGCCCTTAAGGATGTGGAACAATGTGCCCCGTCAGTGTCATGAGAGTCATACGTATAGATATTGACATTTCCGCGCTGTACCTCAGCGTTGTGTCATGTGTGTTCGCACGTTGTCACCTCAGGAAGGGGTGTCTGGTCCTGCATGACCACATGAGGCGGGGTGGGGACGGGGCGAGCGTGGGCCGCCGACTTCTTCTGCAGCTCGACCCCGAAGGCCGGGGGAGCGTTCTGCAACTGTCTCCTGTACTGCACGAAGCTGCAGGTCTTTAGTATGATGGCCAGGATGTTCTTCCCTATGAGGATCCCGGACACCCTGGCGTCCCTGTAGAATATCATGTTCCCCCCGCGGATGAAGAGCGTGATGATGTTGATGGTGACCAGGCTAAGGATGGGGTACAGTAGCATCTTGTGGGGCACAATGTTGATGCCCTGCATGCTGATCTCGCTCAAGGACACACAGGGCAGCACCAGCAGCAGGATGTAGCAGTAGAAGAACATCAGGCCCTCCGCCCACAGGGGCAGCCCCTTCTTCTGAGGCTCCCACAGGTTGGCTTGGATGTCTAGTATGTCCAGCAGGTCCACCACCACCCAGAAGAGACGGTTGCGAATCTCCTCTCTCTTCTTGAAGGCGCGGACGTATTCCATGTGGTCGATGGCCACCAGCACCACAAACACTACGGGGATGCAGATGGACAGCAGCAGCGTCAGCGCCTTCCTGGCGAGAGTGTCCAGGCTCTTCCTGTCTGCCTTGTAGTTTTGGTACACAAAGTAGACCTTGATCTCCAGCACAAAGATGTAGAGGAACCAGAGGATCATGGCGTAGCCTCGCTTGGCCGTGCGTACTTCAGCGCCCACCCACACTGCCACGTAGCGCAGTATGATGAGGAAGCAGATGTCTCCCACCATCACCATGATGCAGATACCAATCTTGCGTGGGCCATGGTTCTGCTCCACCAGGTAGGCATCAATCAGTGCCATGCTGCTCATGATCAGGATGGTGGACAGGCACACGTGGGGCTTGTTGGTGGGAGGTGGGGGTACCATGCTTGCCTGGGGGAGAGGAGGAGGGGAACGAGGCTCCGGGCTGTATTGTTGAAGAGGGAATTTGCCCAGGGTGTGCAGATCAGAAAGTGTTGCTAGACAGTGGTGTTCCCCTCCATTGCTTCTGCCTTGGCCAGTATCCAGGATGCACTAATAGGATTCACACAGATCACTTCAATCAATCTCCGCTTGTGCCCAAGCCACCTGCCGGGTAGACAGTACCCCTCATTTAGTAAATTATGTTAACTGGCAAATGGTCTGTAAACATACAGCCTCACTATAGTAAAATCTCACAAATCTCAGATGTGTGTCTCTGAGAATCATTCAGTGAATGCTACACTACAGTTTAATCAATCAGTTGAGTGAAAATACAAATGAATACATTATATGTTATTAACAGAGGAAAGTCTGCAGCAGTGTATTCTCATTATAGAATCACTTTCGACACCCTTGTTTTCATACAAGCTTAAGCTTTAGAGATAAACAGCCAGCTGAATACTCACTTGTGTCCCTCTTTGTACTTTATCCTAATGACTGGCAGCGAGCGATCATCCATGAGACTGCGCTGGGAGATCACAAAGCCCATCTGTAATCCATGGGAGAAGAGAGGAGAACACGCACGGGATCCTCTCCTTTCTGACAGACGTAAATCCACCAGTCATGGATATTTTCTTT
Organism: Rondeletia loricata; assembly: GCA_900302605.1. Lineage (NCBI taxonomy): Eukaryota > Metazoa > Chordata > Actinopteri > Beryciformes > Rondeletiidae > Rondeletia > Rondeletia loricata. The sequence goes on from OMLI01091256.1 coordinate 10,322, forward strand.
TTCTTTAAGCTAAAGAGAAATCCCAAAATATTGCCGACGTAATCCACTTACTGCACAGACTGAATCAGAGGAGGCGTCTTAATGGTCACAAAGACCGCTTTCTATTTCTGCAACTAAGAATAGAGGTTATTATGTCTTGTGCTTGGATAGAGGTTTTAAGCCCAAACTCCACAAAAATAAATAAATAAAAGCACAACGTGGTAAAGTTATTCTTAGTGGAAAAATCTCTGCAGTGCGTCCCGCTTAAAACAGAGCAGTGTTTTCCTCTCCAGAAGTTTTCCTCTCCATCATCCGCCATCCATGGGCAAGAAAATGTAGCATTTTGTGCGGTGAATGTGTTGTGTTGTGTGTGTGTGTCTGTGTGTGTGTGTCTGTCTGTGTGTGTGTGTGTGTGTGTTTGTTTTTTTTTCTGTGTCTATGCCTGTATATGTAAGTTTGTGTGTTTCAGTGCGTTTGTTGCTGTAAAATGCTGCCCCCCCGGTGAGATCATGGTCGCTGTGCCGTTTCCTGTCTCTCGCTCAAGAGGCTTTGCCAGGGACACCAGGATCAACAGCACCAATGGATCCCCTTGTCTCCACTCAGCATGGTCTGCCAGCACCAACCAGCTCTGTGATGCTCCGACGCTGTCTGTCTCTGTCTGTCTGCCTGTCTGCCTCTGTGCTTTCAGCCCCCTTCAGCGAAGTCAGAGACGCTCCTCTGGTGCTTTCAGACACACTCCTGGGATTTGCTCTCGTGCCTCCCCTCCTCTTCCTTCTCCCTCTTCTGCTCAAGTAAAGGCACTTGCTGTGTGGAGGTGACGCTCAGCAGACCACAGCTGCAGAGAGAGAGAGAGAGAGAGAGAGAGAGAGAGAGAGAGAGAGAGAGAGAGAGAGAGAGAGATA
>OMLI01091280.1:5426-20994 GCA_900302605.1 Rondeletia loricata
CAAGACGGCTGTCCTGGGAATTAGGACTGCTCTTTTTCTCCCTGACAGCCTCTCTGCCCCTCTCTCAGAGTAACGACATGGCCCTCTGCCCTGTGACATACATCACATTAGCTGGCTGTCACACAAAGACCCCCGTGTCCAGGTTAATGCCAGGTTTACATTTCACTGGGAACATTTCACACGTTTTCACTGTTAAAACTATGGGGAACATGAGACGCATTTTTTAAGTCAGGTATAGCCACTTCAGTGAGTGAGGAAATTTGAGGCCCAGTCTGGTCAGGAAAACACACCAGGGCCACTGGAAAGAGAAAAAGGCGTTTTGTCTTGTTTCTACCCCCCAGGACTCACTCACTGCTTTGGAAAAAAAAGTGAAAATTCAAAAGTGCTGACAGAAAATATGCCAGGTAAAATCTATTAAATTCTATCAGTGTTATCAAACCAGTGTTGACAGAACCAAATGCCATGGCATCAGGCAGCGATACCACCCTGTCCTTCGGGTTTCAGTGTGAGATAGGTTGCTCATTATTGGCCTCTGGCTATATCACTGCAGCCTGAGGCAAACAGACAAGGCGGCTGTGCATAATTAGCATTATTGTCAGGGAGTGGTGTCTCTCTGAGAAAGAGACAAATAATTAAATGCACTGTGACACACACTAAACTATGGTTGAACTAGCAGCGGACGTGTGACGATCGCTGATCCATAGTATCCCCCGACTCGTCGCCGGGGGATACAATAACTATGTTTAACTGCAGCCAAATAAGTCCTTAAAGGGGCATTAAGTTATTTAGGACTCTTGTCAACCTCTATTGGCAACCAAGGAATTGCAACAACATAAACAGGTCTCTGACACAGCACACAGCATAGCCTGGGCTACTGTATGCTGTATGCTACTTATTACTGGGCATGAATTTAACACCCAACCTTGCTCCAAATGTGGGTTCATTTAAAACTTGGCGGGGGAATCCATCAATTATACTCATGCTGGGATGCTGATATTTTGCCACTGTATGGGATAAACTGCCAAAATACAAGTCTATGAAAAATCAGTACAGTAGCAATGTCAAAACAAAAGCTGAGGCTCTACACTATTTCTCGCTGAGCATTCCCACCAAGACAAGTCTTATAATGATAGTTATTAAGTTACATATAGGCAGTGAAGAAAACCCCACCAGCAGAACTGACTTTAAATAAAAAAGGCAGTGGCATGGCTCAAGAATTATTCAGTTCTCTCCATTACCAAGTCAGAGGTAACCATACCGAATTTTTCCTCGCATTTGGTAGCACTGTGTTGACTCATGTTACTGGTGCCAATCAACTGGGCAGGGAAGTAAAAAATAAAAACATATTGTTAATTGTGTCTCTTGTGAATGTATTTTCAACATTGTGTTCATTTGTAAGTGTGTCCTGAGTTTCATGTTTCTTTTAGAGCCTAATCTGTCTTGTGTTGTAATTTATCTTTATGTTGTATCCACTTTCCCTCAACCTGCCTTGTCTGCTTATAATTCAGTTGGTGATTTCCTACATTTCCCAGAATGCCTTTCAACAACTCCCAGAGAACCGGCTTGAACGTGCTCCATTTATGCCGCTTTTCCAATAGCGCACCTTCCCGTGTCCGCTGGTTTTCCATACAACTCACATCTGGGGTCAACACGGGTGCATCCGAGATACTCCGGCCCTGCTCGCTACCAGGACCGAAGCGTGAAGTTCTCTCCCCCCTCATCCGAGCTGTAGCAAGGTCTTGAAATAGCCATGGTTTGCCGCACGATGTAGCGCTAGTTTAATAAATAAAGGTATTCTTACCATTCTTCGATAACAAGTAAAGTAAAATAGAGTCCGCACACTGGCATTTTAACTTGCTCCCAGTAAGTTTTATTATTTACGTCTAATGTTTACATTCTGATGAAGACCCCATTGGGTCGAAACGTAAAAAATGTTTTTTATGGGATGCAATATGCTATTTAATCAAAATATAACTGCTTTGATTTAGGGTAAAGCATTCATTTAAGTTGAAACGCGGCTAATCGAGTTTACAATTATACACAAACATGTACATTTAAACCATTGTTTCTGTCTGGGCTACAGGGTTAGAGTTAACACAGTTAAATTAACCAAAAGAACAAGAAACCCCTCTGAGTGTGTCTGATATTTTAGATCTTAGGGCTTCCATGTTTTGCATTTAAAACAATACATTTTGTTAATCTCTTTGGCCCGCTGACTTGCAGGAAGGTATGCTGCAAAGGAATTCTCCAGATTTGTTTGGCCTCTGATTTGTCTTATTTCATGACAAGCAGCATAGCTAATGGTAAACATAGGTTTTGCTTGCTTTGCCGGTGACCTGATTCAATTCAGATGGTTTCCTTCTTCCAGACAGGGAAGGAAAGACGAAGATATACATGAAGAATGTAATCATTCCAAAGCCTAAATATCAAAACCCTATGCTAGTCCTTCTACCTTTTTAAGTTACACAGATCATCCTGTTTTCAATGGGATATGTAGCAGGCCTTGATATTACATGAAAACTAGGACATTGTAGACTCACTGGCTGTACTCAGGTAACAAAAGAAGGCCATTATCTCATGTAACTCAAGCTAAGCTACATTAGACCTCGTACCCAATCATTGTAATGTGAGAGCAAGTCTAAAGTATTTCTACCCTACAGTGTCCCTTTCGTTGAATTAAAACTTTATAATGCCAATGAAAACTGTGCACTGGTGAAACTAGCTCAGTGGGCTGAAAGAAAGAACAAGGCCACGGCAGAGCGTGGCATATGCTCCGACCGTATATTGTGATTGTGAACCACATAATATCATCTTTATATGGTCTCTGTTGTTCTCGACCATGAGGGAGGTGACGCCCAACATCAAACTGACATTGGAAACGGGGCTCGCAAGTTGATATGAGGTGAATCGTCTCCTCTCTTGGAGAAGCATCAACAGTGTGTAATATCTTATTTTCACATTAAAATGACAAAGCAAACATATGCTGTAAAAATATTGCATTGTTTACTGATAAATCACAAGGCAATGGACTACTTACATCTTGTAACGTCAACCTGAACTTGAAACCGCAAAGTATGGCATATGCCCCTGACTGTACATGGTCAACCACATGAAGGCAGCCATATTGCCGTCACCGATAAAAACCAGCCTTCGTGTGGTCAAGTCCAATTCACCAGCAAAAAATCTGCCTGATAGACAAAGGCGTTTTCTGTTAAATGAGCGGAAACCAAATTCAAGATGGCGGCCGTGGCAGCCATACTGAATGAGCGGTGGTGTCACCGATCGAAACCAGTCTTCGTGTGGACAAGTCCAATTCACCACCAAAAAATCAGCCCGATCGACAAAGGCGCTTTCTGTTAAATGAGCGGAAACCAAATTGTTGACGGACAACGGATGGACGGGGGCTCGACATAATGACCCTCCTGCCTCCTACGGAGGCCGGGGGCATAAAAATAGCCTCTCTCCTCGCTAGGAGTTGTGATCACATCAGATCACAATCAGACACAACCCCTTTAGGCCTTCCATAAGTCAAAAATCACATTTGAAGTAGCTTAGGCTATATGATTAAGTTTGGGGATCTAAACGATGCTGGGGATCAAACACTACAAATTAATTAGCAGTTCATCGTTGTGGCAGCTCAATGATGCTACGTAAGATGAATTCTACGACAATCTTCAATATTCTACTTTCTGTCTCGAACATGCTGCGAGTTTGGTCACATCAAGTAAGGGAACAACCAAGCAAATTTGAGAGCATGAGACAGACCGAGTGAGACAGAAAGAGATTCAATGTGCAACATTAGCTGCAAAATTTGCTAACTGCTGTCACACATACTGGGAAATAAGCATAATCACTGAAAATGACCATTGTACAGTATATAGCTATACTGCTGATTGCTGTAACTTTAGTGTGATGAAAGCTGATTATCTTGTAACCATCTGCTTTGGCAATGTATACAATATCTATGTCATGCCAATAAAGCACCCATTGAATTTAATTGAAATTGAGAGAGGGAAGGGGGAGAGAGAGAGGGAAGGGGGAGAGAGAGAGGGAAGGGGGAGAGAGAGAGGACATGGGACAATGGGACATAGAGGGAAGGAGATGAACTAGAAGCCTGTTATACACCATTAGGTACTTTAACAATGTCTGATTATTCCTGGGCAGAGGGAAATACTACAACAATTCGCTGTGACCAAGCTAACCAGAGGCTGAATGTGTGGTTTTGCAGGCACTGCATGAGGATGGGACCAAATGCACACTTTTTTTCAGTTCAAGCTCAAACACATACCATGCCAATGATGCCAATGATAACACTGCCAAAGGGTTCTGACTAAAAAAGGTCCTACATTTTAATACGTGAGGGACCGTGATCTTTAACAGATTCTTATCTTGCACCGGTACACCCCACTTGGCCTAGAGGGTATTTGGCAGATTTTTCCTTGTCACACACTCTCATCGAATGCTGCTTGACCTACAGGCTTTCTGCTTGGCTTGAAGTAGGTTGAAGTCCTGTTTAGTCTACTGTGTGAGACGTTATTTTCCATATTCTGGGAAATAATGACATGGTATCATGATCACAAATACCAAACAAAGACCAAACAAAGTTTAAATCATAACAGAACACAGATTATCAGTGTAATTCAAATTAAACATGTTCATTGTTTTGTACATTGTGACTGTTTTGCTCACATTTTCTATTAAAAATTCAGTGTGATTCGATTTCAATATTGGGTCACGATATGATTTTATGATATGAATTTGATACTTCATATATACCGGTAGTGATATTTGCAGTGAACTGGTACAAACAATACAGTTAATCTTTTAGTATTATGATATATGATCAACTGCATTATTGATATGATTAAGGACAGCAATTGAGCCAAAAACTGATTTTAATATTTCCATTTCTCTTTATAAGGCAAATTAAATGTAAACAATGCACACTCCTGTGTGCTGTAGTGCAATAAAATAACTTGTAATAACACGTTAACACAAACTGAAACTGCAAAACTGTGCTCTAGTGAGCACAGCAAATGTAAACAAACACATTGGTGAACAGGCTCAGTTCTGTCAGATTTTACTGTTGGAAAACATCTGAGTGGAGTAAGGTGCATGCATAATTTGCTGTGTTACCAGTTACCACAGTATTTATTAACAAATGGCAAAGCTTACAGGTGGTATTACTTTCACAGAGTTCATTTTGTTTCGTTTTACCTTCAAGAGCCAAATTCAGGTCAGGCTGCCAGGGGTGAGACACACTCTCCTCTATAACTATCAAACATCGTCGCGGTTTGTTAAAAATAATTTTCTACAAATCATGTATGTCCTTTATTGAGAAGTGCCTAATTAATAAGTAAGGGATAACGTACGGCCAGCCGGTCATTATCGAAAAATAAGAGCCCGACAGTGCGTTTTGTAACGCACTGAAGGGCTCTTATTTTACCCCGCTTATTACACGGCTACTTACCAACGACATTAATACATAGAGACAAAATATTGCAGGGTTCGACATTAACCATGGCCCGATGGCCCGTGGCCATAAAATGTTACTCTGTGGCCACCATATATCCCCAGTAGGTGGCCCCCTGTGGGGGCCAGTGCTTAAAAATATTAGCGTCTATCCCTGTATTGATTAGAATATATTTGATGTTTATTTTGTAGCTTCAGCGAAACGGCACTAACCACAACGGTTGCTAGTACTATACGAAAGGATGTTGCTCCACTTTTCCCTGTCTGCGGTGGTTGGAGTCCAGTAGCTCTTTAGGCTTCCCTCGCACCGATGTCCTGTCACGGTCATTATTTCCCTGGACTCAAGACCTGCCTGGGAGAGGCGGCGTTGTTGAGGTGGGGGTTGAAGTGAGTTTCCCCCCTTCATTGTGAGCGCTTTGAGCTTTGTATAAAGCGCTATATAAATTGAATCAATTATTATTATTATTGTTACAGCCATGCTCCGCAATTAGCTTAACGTTAGCTAGATAACAATGGTCGAACAGTGTTGCCCCTAGCAGCGGTCAATATTGCTCTGTTGCCCCTAACGTCGGTCAGTTGTTGAGAAATAATTTACCGTAGAATGTGTCAATTGCCCAATCAGAATCGAGTATTTCAGAGCGCCGTGTAATAAAAGGAAGTAAAAGTTGTATTACTGTGAAAACTTTTAACACTCACATAACTCACATAATTCACTTCTGATATGCAAATTATTTTAGATGATGTCACGTCACACAATGGGAGGACGTACTTGTGGATTCCAATCATTCCATCTCACAAAACCTAAGCAAAACCATTCAACTCTGTCTTTGAAGCTGCACTGATAGTGAACTGTACCAGTAAATGTCTAGTTTTGGCCTCTCTGGTCAAAGCCTGTTACATGCAAAACACTCACATTTCCTTCATTATTTTGATCCTTTCTTCTACCATGCTCCCTTGTTGTCATTTCTCCATTTAATCTTTCAAATTTCAAAACAATTCTCGTGGATAGTTGTGTCTTTGGATCAGGCATTTCAATACATCTGTTACACATCACATTTACAGAATCAGCATTGAGCATGAGGAGCTAGTGAATTAGGAAATATTGCTGTTTTTTAATGTTAGGATTCTGTAAAATCCTGGGACAGTAACTTTTGAAATATATTGTTCAAACTGGAAAACTCACTATATCACCCAGCCCTGCAGCCAGGCAGGCGGACAGCCTGCTAGACATACAGGCAGACAAGCATACAGAAAAGACTGCTCCCAAAGGATTTCATCACCTGTGCAGCCTGAGCTTGCATGAAGACAACATCCCAAATGTCGGTTACCCCATATAAACAACCAGTAGGCTATGCAACAGTATTTCAACTGAGCTCAAACCGAGATGGCTTGCAAGGAAACAGTGACTTGGAGCTGTGTAATCCCCCCCCCCATCTCCATTTCCCATGCTCTGCCACAATTACATTCAGTCAGTGTAACTGAAGGAATCCCAAGGGAGCGTTAAGGATTACACACACACATACATGCAATTGCAAACATGCGCACACACACCTCTATTTCTCACAGACACACTGACCCCACTGTGGGTCATGCTTACACACACAGAGCCTGCACACAAACACACACTGTCCCTCTGTTCCTAGACATCCCTAGCAGCTTACCACCCCACCCACACAGCTGTGTCAGGGTGGCAGGGTGACAGAACAGAATTACTACAAGGCTAAGCTGCTGTGTTACACGGATTAGTGATAGCGCCTCGACTGAACTAGCCTGGCTAGGGCTGGACTGACCGAGGAGATGAGATTATAGAGAAGAGACCAGGGGGGAAATGATGGCTGATAAACATGAGAGAGCAATAGGGGCAAGAAAGCGGGAAGAAGTGGCAGAATTACAATCACCTACATTCACCAAGTAACCTGAGCAATTTGCCAAGGCGTTTATGAAGTGAGGGGGAAACATGCAGGACACAAGTAGCTAGGAGTGGACAGTATACCGGTATCTGTGTTGATACCACCATCATGTCATGCTGTGATATGAATCTTGACAGATTGATAACATGATCCAACAAATTTTCTTAGATTTTAGGATATATTTCTACATGCTGCTAAAAAACACTTTTATAACAAAAAATGTAATATCTGCTTATATGCCAATTAAAATGTTTAATCTGCAAAAAAAATCCTCTTGTGTCTAATGTGTTTGCCTTCAGAGATAACTTCTTTGTATATTATGTCCACAAATAATTTTCAAGAAAGTGCAAAATGAACAAATAAAGACACAGACACAAAGATAGATACAAAGACTGACACACAAATATGATGTAAAACATAAATAGAAGGCTATCCCCGTTGTTGATGTTTAATTGTTGAAAACTGTCAGCCGTGTGTAAAGGCTTGTTTTTCCAGTTTCTACTAGTCTACATTGACTATTTGAAAACAACAGTAGCCCTGCAACCAAGCAACTCCTGAAATGGTAAGCGCAGAGAAAACAACTGATGATGTGTGTTTGTGTATCACCTGACATGTTTTTCGTTCATTTTCACTTTTCGGTCAGATAAAGTTGTGATGAAATCATGCGGTTTCCAGTATGCAAAAAAAACGATGCATTTGACAAACTTATAAATTCTTATGAGATTCTTTATTTGAACACAGTGACTAATCCCCCTATTTATGCATAGTTGCAATTATTTATGTGTGTGGGGTGTTATGCTTGTGTGGAGAATGGCTTCGCAGCCCAAGGCAGAGCCACAATATGTTTTGCTTCCTACCAAAAGTCTAAATGGAAGTTGCATTCTGATCTCCAGCCATCGACTATGCAAAACACCTTGTTTGTGGCAGCCACTAGGGGTGCCTCAGCAGCAATAGGGATGATAAATGTATACTTCTGCGTAGAAACAACAGCGTAGCTACGCCATAGGTCTTTCTGGTGCCGGCTTAGCCGGCAGAGGCTGCCGCCGTAGCTTACGTGCACCTCTCCAAAAATGTAACTGAGCATAGGTCGACACAAGACCGTAAGCACTGTAATTGGCCCGCTTCGTATTTCCTCCTATCTGTATCTGGTTCATGTCCGCCGATTTCGGCATTGTGGCAGAATCACAGACACAGAACTATAAATGCTTGCACCGCTGTAGACACCTACGCCGTAGTATAATTTAGAAGTATGATTTACCCTTAATTTAAAAGAACTACTGTCAAAAAATCCCAAACCAACCCTCTAAAGTAATAGGCATACAAACAATTCTACTTAACCCATATGCTGAGACAAAGCAAATACGCATCAAACCTTTAAGTAGTGCCTACCGGGTGGCAGGCTAATAAACAGACAGAGATGTAGACCTTCTACCAATATGGACATTACCCACTTATTTGGACAGTGATGTAGTGGTAAATAATATGGTGGATACTCTATGATCTCTAGTCATCATGAGGCAAACATCCACCAATGTGAACAGAAATCAGTTATAATTTCTGAAAAACATTAGTTTATGCTTTTTTCCTTAAAAGGATTGTCTTTATATAACTTAGCTGAACAGCTGAATATATGTCAGCCTAAAAAAGGTGGGTGAACTCTATTCCGCAAATAAAAAGGTGGGTAAACTGAGTGTAGGCGGGTTACCCTCCCCTAGGGCTGGATTGTGAACTGGGCCGACACAATGGAAGTAACAGATGTGAAGGATGCATGTCAAGAGGAAGGCGCTGCTCCAATCGACATTCCTGAGAGGAACCTTTTCCTTGATACTCATAGGCAGGCAAGGTTCACAAGGAGGATGAAAGAGGGGAAGCAAAACACAGTCACTTCCTGCGTGGGCTTAGGGAAATAAACAATGACCCTGATCCATTGTTGCTGCAATTCAACAATATACAAGCTGTGTGGAACACAGACTGCCATAAACAATGTGCTCAACTGTGGGTTTTCAAGTCAAATGGTCCCTCTCCATATAGGAACAGCAAATTCAAACAAATTAGGGAGTAGCCTATATACAACCATGGATGTCTGAGGGCAATTCTCTAACTCACACCATAGCAGATTCAATCAGCCACTCATTGTGGCTGTAATCTCAGTTGCCACTATGACTTATATATAGATACCATTGATTAAGGTGGGCTTTCCCGGCCTTGGGGTCAGCATCCCATGTAAGGAGCCAAGGAAAACTAGTCATTCTACTGAAATCACTGTAGTAATATCACACTGAAATGAGAACCATCCAGCAATGGCTTTTGGACTACACACAAGCCACTTAGAAAACCATATAACCTGTTGTCATGGACAAGCAACTTTGTTTCTGTTTCACTATAAAATTACCTTTTGTACTTGTACAACCTTGGAGGGGAAAGGGTTATAATTTTGGGCTGACAAGATTGCTTACCTAAATCAATAACCTGACAGAAAAGGCTGAAAGCCCCTGGATTAAGGCTGAGTGGTTGTCATATGATATAACAGGCCAACACCACATTAGGTCAGCCAATGTTTGTTTTGAACACTTGTGGAGTCCCGTACCAATAGTAAATTAAACTTTGAACTTGATCAACTGGATTTGAGGTACTTGATAAAAACAGCAATCTTACCAATGGTATGTAAGTGCCTGGGACAATGGCTGACCTTACTAGTAGTGGATACGTGTAAACTGCTCTTTACTAGTCGGGGTCTTACAATGCATTGATCAGGTAGACTCCAGTCACTGTGACTGAAAGGACGAGTCCAGGCCTTTGTAATGAATGATGAGTAAACGATTGGAATGACGTACGTGAAAAGCCATTCACGTAACGCTATGCCTTTGTGAAAACTCACACGTATACGGATACTCAAATTAGCTACAATGCATAACAATGTCGCCTGTCATCCATGTAACAGCTGTGCGTTGCACAGTTTGTTCAAATGTAAAGTTAATATCCTAATATCTCCAGGCTACTCGCCACTGCACCGATGTCGCAATGGTTAGAAACACCTATACTTTGGCTCGCTTTACGGCTGGATGATCGCGGCAAGCAGGCAGCGGTGAAATGCGTTTAAAAACCAAGTGACGCGGCAGTATAAGTGCGGCACGTTTAGCCTTACTGTGTGCAACATACTCACGTTTACAAATACCACGCATTATTGTTCGGACAGTTAATATTAGCACCGCTGAGCGGGGCTGCAGCTGCTTACCCGACTGAACCAGATGCTGAGCTGAGTCTCTGACAACACGGCGAAGTGAAACCTGTGGGAGCTGGGCTGGATGTGAAAGGGCTCCTCTTCACTCCTCAGCGGACAGAGGAGCCTCCGGGGCCAGCCGGTTAGAAAATACATGACGGCCAGTCACTCCAACTCGACTCTCACAACAGTGTCGCAATGCTAGATCCGTGGCCCTTATCCCCAAAACAGTGTTTTTAATCCGTGTGGCTCATGAGTGGCTTGTACTGTAAAAAACCAAAACACACTTCAGCTGAGGATATGCAGTCCAATGTTGACACTGGTCAAACTATCAATCCATGAATGCCGAAAAGGTCCAAGTAGCCGATGGAGCTAAAAGGCTAGCCGGGCTAACATTCGCTTGCCAACTTGAAGCTGGTGAGCTGTCCGAGGCACGGACTGTCTGAGCGAGCACAACAGCTCGCGAGGTCTGCAACCAAACCACGCAGTGCGAAACACGGTGTCCCGTGACGGACAGTCGGTCGATTAACCTTCGCTCTCGCTACTGCATCAATTCTTACGATATCTAAACCAGCAGTGTTTGTTTATAATAACAGTAGAGCATCCAGTCCTCTCTTGTGTGTGTCTCGCCGACGCCATCTTTACCGAGTCCGCCTGACTAAAATCTGATTGGCCACAACGGAGAAGCTTGCGTCGAACAAGATGTTGACATCTGACGTCATTTTACCGTGAAGTTGAAAGCAGGATGGCTCGATGCTGACACCAGGCGGTGATACATGTCGTAACAGCATGTTAGTGCCAGTTAACAGAACCTTGTTGACCCCACACAAGTCGCCACCAAGCATTTCGTTTCCTCGGCAGACCACTGATAATTATTTTCCTCCGTTGTTGTTGTCAGTCGCTGCCTTCGGCTCCTTCTGTCTATTTCCTTCTTCCGCTTGTCTTCGTCCTAGAATATGACACGCCCACTGATGACGTCACCGGTCGCAAAGAAAAACCAACTATTTTTTGGTTCCAGCTGAGAACCAACTTTCAGGTTCCGAACCAATTTATTTTCGGTCTGAACGCGCCGGCCGGTTCAAATTTAGGTTCGGGAACCGGAACCGGCACGGAGCCTTGCCGGTGGGAAAGGGTATACAGTATATAAACCCTGAAAGCATACACGTGTATCAGTGGAAACAAATGCACAATTGAGTACATTTAGAAAACTGGACTTTTATCAGAGATTAAACACTCAGCTTGCTACAATAGGCTACTCTGTCTCTCACCCTTGTGAATACTATGTGAAGAACTATCACAATATTATACTAGATTTTAGAGGATTTGATACAAATATCACAGTAAAACTATAAGAACCTATAGGAATATTTATTATTGAGCACCACACGCACATTATAAGTCCCTGTAGGAATATCATATGAATATTATAGTTATTTTTTTCTTCATCAAATAGACACCAGGCCTAAAGATGAAATAAGATAAGATAAGATGAAACTAATTAACTTGACCAAGTGATCTCAAATATATAAAGGGTTACCTTTTGTCCTCCTACATTGTAATTTTAATGTTACCAATATGATTAGATAATACATACACGCGTGCCTACACACAGACCTATACAAAGGCACACACACACACACACACACACACACACACACACACGCATGCGTGCGTGCGCGGGAGAGAGAGAGAGAGAGAGAGAGAGAGAGAGAATCTTTGCAGCAGGAATACCCCTTTTCTGCTTTTGTTTTCCTCATATGTGATTAGAAAACCTAGCGTCCATCACTTTTATTTATTGGACAAACATTTATTGGAGTAAATAGCAAGGCCAGATATGTTACAGTATTTTATGATTGCTTTGCCTACATTTTTTAATAGTCTCAATGTGCAAAACAATGTGCTCCTCATTTTGATCTCAAAATCCCCAATAGCATAAAAACAACTGTATCGAATTATGTTGCATATCATGCAAAAAAAAAAGTACAAAAAAATAAAAGCATCAGCACCATTATTGAAATTGAATCATTCTCGCATTAAAGGGTTCAGAAATATTTGGTTTCAGCCTGTCTCAGTACATACTGGTTAGGGTTAGGGGTCATTATCAAATCATACTCTCAAACAAAAACCATCTATAGTGGCCAATGTCAGGCACATTTTACCAAAAAGAACATGGGCCCTTGGGGAGAATATCTGATGCACCGAACATGGAAAGGGCCCTGCACTGGTCAAAGACTCCGCCACTTAGAAAGTAAAAAGCACAATTAAACAAAACTGGGATTAGAAAAAAGCACTCAGGAAGACATGGCACAATTAGCAACATGATAAGACGTTTGTGGTGCAGATGTTTATCCAGGCAGGCATTTGACTTCTGCCGATATTAGGAGCTGAAGCGAAGAAAATAAAGGACAAACAGAAATTGATTACAGACATGAGCAGACACAAGTCAGAATTATAAATTGTCCAATATTGGATCTATAGCTAAACTCACCAACTTTAACTGAGGTAATCATATCATAAAGAATAAATACACCACATAACAATACAACCATATCATGATTTAATAAACTGTGATGTTTTGCTGGATTACACTTTCATTGTTTTGAGAGACATAATGTACAAAGAAGATGAGATGACATCGTCATCTAATGTCAAACCCTACACTACATTACATTGCATTCATTCATTGTCATAACTACAACTTTCTCAAGCCAAGGCCCCATTTGTAATAAACAACTCTTTAACCTGGCAAGACTATAGTACTTTTTCACCATGGCAGAGGTTGGGCCGTACTAAATACAACAACCTTTATATTGATGAAAATGTAGCAAACTTCAGTAACCTCCTTAAAAATACAACCTTCCCTGTTCTAGTTTATTCCATTACTTTCAGACTCTGTTTGGGCTCTTCTTAAACCTTCTCTTAAGCACTGTGATCAGGGGGAACTTGGAGGGGAAATATCAGATAAAACTTGGGGGTGTGCTTAGGACAGCTAGTGTTATCCAATTCAAAGTGTTGCATTGCATTTACTTATCTAAAGTCAGGCTGTCCACAAGATACCCTAGTGTGGCAGAAACATGATAGGTGGCACAATGCCCCAGCAGATCTAACCCTACTAAGTGATTACTGATCTACTACTGCATCTTCTAAACAGTCTCTGAAGCTCTTGATATAGACTGTGATGGCAGGATTAAGGCCCCTCGCCATTGGGACAGTGGGATATAGGACCCGCACCTCTCCCCCGGGAACCACACGGGCAGCGGAGCAGCCCTTGGGACAGTGGCAGAGGCTGCCACTGCCACCAATGCGGATTCAGGACCAAGGCCAATGACTACCACACTAAGCTGCCAGGGGAAGAGGAGCAGAGTCACATAAAGGTGTCATTCAGTGCAGCTGCTGGCCATCTGCAACCATCCTGGTGGCCTACAAAAGGAGTGAAGAGAGCAGACCAAGGTGAGGAACGGCAAAGCACAGATTCAGCCCACACGTTTCCTCTATTTCTCCCCAGAAGACATCTAAATGCTGCCAGGATGACTGCACTTCTCCTCCACCTCGTCGCCACAGAAGTTTGGTCCCTGCACTCCCGTCTCCCTGATGCACCAGACCTCCATGTCTCCCTACCCCTTCCACGTGCTTCATGAACCTGGTTAATCTCAGTAGTTTGTGGTTTGTCAATAAAAGCGCCCCTGTGAGGTGACATTTCACTAATCAGCTAAATAACCTGGTATAATGTTCGGTTGGAATGAAAACCTGCATGGCACACAGTTGCTTACCTGTAGAAGAATGCTACTGGAGTGGAAGTCCAGTATACCTCCTAAAGCTTCACTTTAGCATACTGATTTGATGTTATATTTCAAATTAGAAAACAGAAAATACAATGTGAGAAGATCAGCAAATTTCATTCCACAGGGACCTCTCTGATATTTTGATAAGAGGGTGTTCATGTTTATGTTTCAGCCATGTCACAGCCATAGT
Source organism: Rondeletia loricata (assembly GCA_900302605.1). Classification (NCBI taxonomy): domain Eukaryota; kingdom Metazoa; phylum Chordata; class Actinopteri; order Beryciformes; family Rondeletiidae; genus Rondeletia; species Rondeletia loricata. The sequence goes on from OMLI01091280.1 coordinate 20,001, forward strand.
GATATCATATTATAACACTATCAATGTGTTGATTTCTACGTGGCATACTGGAAAATTGGAAATCGGATTAACTGTCCTTTATATAATTGTAATGTCTCTTGATTTCAGAATAAAAATTATAGTAGAAAAAGTAGCAAGTGAATGATGTTTTAGTCAAGGAAGGATGCCTACAAGCGGGATGTTTGCATCCTAATTGCAGGGGTACGTCCATTGATACACAGTCTAATACTGAGATTAATCGTGTTGAGTGAGTCATATTTTGAACTGTTTAATGCAGGCTGTTAATATTCATCAGTTCCTCTTTCTGCTGATTTCAGCAGCCATTTTCAGCCATCTGTTTAATGGACTCAGTTAGGGCATTAGCTCATCATGCCATTTGCTGTATTGTCAGATCTAACTCAGACTAACTCAGACCCAATGTTTTTATTTGACCATGGCCAAATGGTAGTCAGCCTTATATCATAGGCTACAGGCCTACATTAATTATTTGTTCTTGTCAGATGTAGGTTTTAAATCTGTGTGTGTGTTTTTAAAGGCCCTATATGTAAGTTTTCGGCCAAAATTAACATTCATTTTGCGTTTTTTATTGCCAATGAGTGAATTCTCCGTAACTAATGAGAACTAATGATACCAGCCTTGTCTCTCTCTGTTCAGCCGTTCAGTCTCTGTATGAGCAGGACTGTGGAGGACTCGGGCCGAGTTTTCGCGGCAAATCTACCGGATGTGACGTTATGCGCGTTCCCGAGCCTGCCTCTCACACACACACACACGCGGGGCACGCACGAGCCAGGAGCGCGTGTTAAGCGGGATTTATGCTTCTGCGGAGGTACACGTAGACGTATCTGCGTAGCTACGCAGCGAAGGGTATTATGGGTAACCGTAGGTCGCATAGGCTCGCAGAGGAGCCTACGTGCACACCTCCCAAATCTCAACAACGCGTAAGCGACCCTACGCGTAAAACAAGCGGACTGGTTGAATTCCCGACAGGAAGTAG
>OMLI01091281.1:0-20901 GCA_900302605.1 Rondeletia loricata
AACAACACACACACACACACACACACACACACACACACACACACACACACACACACACAGATTATAACCCTGTGTGCATGCCATCATCCAACTATGTTATTTCAATCTGTGCTGTCAAGGCAGTGCTTAATTACATTATAATTTATAAGTTTTCTTAAAGTTGCTTTCTCCTCCCTCTTCTCTCCTCCTCCCTCACATTTCTCATCCCCTATCTTCTCCTCTTCCTCCTCTAATATTCTCTCCTGTGCCTCATTTCTCCTCTCCTCTCCTCTCCTCTCCCCTTCTCTCCTCTTCTCTCCCCTTCTCCCCTCTCTTCTCCTCTCAGGTTGGGTTCGAGCATCTTCTCCTTGTCAGCCCGTTCTAGGGCTCCTCCCCAGGGTCAGCCCCCTGTTCTTACCACTGCAGTGCGCTGACCGTCCTCATTAAACTACAATAACCATAATGCATCAGTGAGACTCCATCCACGATCCAGGGGGACGGGGACTTACCCATATAAGGAACTGTGCAGAGTAGGGCAAACTTACCCATTGTAAACACGGATAAAGGGTACGTTTTGCAAATGTCGCAATTACTGGGTTTCCCAGGACATAATCTACGGTCACATCAAACTACATTACCCAGCAGACTTCACCTGACTCCACCTACGATCCATGGGGCAGGGAAGCTGGACCCTAGTCAGTTTCTTGGGCAAATTCATCACAACTCACTGACCATCCTCAGCAAACTACATTACCGACACTGCACTAGTAGATTTGACTCCACCCACAATCCCTGCTGCCTCAGGTGGACTGGCCCCTTGACCTTTTGGAGAGGGGTTAGCCTTTTTCAACTTTGAACTTTTAGGCTACAAGCATGGACAGGAAGTGCCGCAGCCAAACAGGAGAATAGAGACTTATGGGTTGTTTTTTTTTATATGGGAAGGGAAATATGGGACAGCTTGCCTCTCTTCTGACTGACCCTCACCCAGAACTGTTCGGTCCAGTGTCCATTCTTTTCTTTCGATTTTTTTCTTTCAGTTCTTTTTATTGTTGGCGGTGTTGTTTGTTTGTTTTTAGTTTTTGTATGTTCTTGGGAAATTCTCCTTCCCACAGAAACGTTTTTTTGTCATTTTATTTAGTGTTTTATCGGTTTCTTTTCAGTTTCTTTTTTTGTTGTTGTTTTTTTCTTAGAAACTTTGTGAGAAGAAACGGATTAACGTTAAAATCGACTGACCGACCGACTCAATGCTGTGAAGGAAGCAGAATTTTTGCCAGTTTCTCTGCGTGTGTCTGATGCCAAAGCAGCAACTATGGGCATTATAGTTTCAGCTGAGGGGCAGGAAGTAACCTGTTACTGGCTAAGGCTCCTGACCTGAGGGATGGACGTGGAGAATAAGGTCTGGGGTGGGGGTGGGGAGGGGTATATATAGATTTTATGTTGTATGTTATGTTGGTTAGTTTTTCTTTTTTGTTTATACCTCTGTCTATCCATCCATCCACTGTATCTGGATGTGTGTACCTCAGAGTAGAGAGAGAGAGAGAGAGAGAGAGAGATACTGGCCTTTCACAAACCACCAGCATTATGACACACAATTATCTATATACGATATTCAACCATAGATATTCAGTCCTGTCTAGACTCCAAATAATCCTTAGGAGTAACTTCTTTCTCAAGTCAGGTCTGAAAATGATTAGTGAGTTGTTGCTTGTGAGTTCCCTGTTTATGAAGATTAAACAGTGAATGTGACATCTTGTGCCACCCTACCCAATCAGGGACACAGAAATCTGATCCAGCCTGGTTCAATCCAATCCAGCTTAGTTGGTTGGTTGGTTGATAAATTGAATTTATGAAATAAATTCAAATTCAATGTACCATCATGCATTCAGCATTATAAATCCAGATGACACGATTAATTGTGGTCCTTAAATTGTTTGGCAGGCAAGTGGGCAGCAAATGCTTACTGACCCGTTCAAAAAGGTCTTACAAGAATCATATAAGATCTGCCGTCTATGATTTTGATTGTTTAGGCCATGAAAAACACAACTACTGGATGCCTTTGGCTCTTTCATGTACGTTGTTTCACATATTGAGTTGGCCCAGGGTTGGTCAGCCAGCCTCACCTTTGTTCTGAGTAATATTACCTGTAGGTAAGGGGAATAGCAGGTTAGGTCCGCAGGGTGACGTAGTGAGTAGAGAGACCGTCCGTCAACAAGAAGACCTGGAATCGTGTCCCTGTGTTGGGAAGCACCCTGCTGAAGTGTCCTTGAGCAAGACACTGAATCCCTACCAGCTTCAGGGAGGCTGTTGTGTAGCTGACCCTGACCTCTGACCTCTTTGTGGTGAGGGGCAAAAGAAAGGAGAATTTCCCTAAAGAGAACATTAAAGTACCATATTATTAAAAGCTGGAGAAAAGCAGGTTCCCAGACTGTTGGGTAAAAGACTGCGGTTAGGCCAGGGTTATTGTTACTAACTTCATGTTCCATCAAAATCAATAGAGCAGCTAAAAGACCTTTGGGAAAGCCCTGTCCAGCACAAATCTCACAGAGATATCTGAACAAAGCATTTATTTTTTTTTTGCATTTTCTGCATTTTCTGTTATTTGGCCACACACTGTGGCCATTTTGGGTGTCTCCTAGAAAGCATTACTGTATGTTCACTTCAAATGGGGACAAATACAGAAAATGAAAAGAAAATGCAACATATTATGACAGTATAAATGCGCCAATGCTGAGCAAATTAGTTTACTCCAGCTACTCACATCTGAACTTTGAGATAAGGCGCTTTTCAGACGGTAAGCGGGGTACCGCACGCGAACCCGCCGTCCTCTCCGCTACACTCACCGCTCCCCATGTAATCCGACAGAACTAGAAACGCTACCCACGTGGTTACCATGGAAACAGGCAGCAGCTGTCCCACCCAGAGTGTACCTTTTCCCGCCTGACATCTAAAAAATGCACAATAAATTGAAGTATGCATTTCTAATTGCTGAATATAACTTCTTTTTTAAAACTTTTTTTCATTTTTCATATAATTGTACACATGGTTGCTACAGTAGTTTTCAAGTTCTCTAAATGGTACCTCTTACATATGTGGGCAACTCATATTGACAACTATAGTGTGACCTTACCTTAGGGGAATAAAGTGCAGAACATTCACACAAATCAACCACAGAAGTGAAGCGCTGCTGCAGCACTTTCAAGTTTTATCGGTCAAGCAAGATAGCATTCACCGATTGGTCAGTCGTGTTTGGCAAACACTGCGACACACCCTCAATAATTCAGTCAGAATCAGCTTTGGCTGAACAGGTCAGCGGGCAGGCATGAGTGTGAGACGAGCACAAATGCGGCACGTTCACGAGAGCGAGCCCACTTGCCGCTCCGCCTGCCAGTCTGTCACTGAAAGTGAATGATTTCAGGGCGGCCATCGCTTACTGTCTGAAAAGCCCCTGATACCTCTGGTAGAGTTGTGCTTTTGACATCTGAGGTTGTAAACCTTGTGTCATGGCCAACTTTCTGCCACAGATGGAAAGAAAAGGCCCTAATGCTTGACTGGGAAAACATGAGACATAAAACATTTAATGTTTGTTTTTTCTTTCTTTCTGTTGGTTTTGTGGTTATATTCTGTTGATCCAAAGCTGTGTAGTTATCAACCAATTGATTGATTGATTGATTGATTGACTGTGTAGTTTGTATCAGAAACAAGGTGCATCTAGTCAAACCTTTTTCCAGGTTGGACAACTGTATGTCTCAAGCTAGCTCTACATATTATGCATGGTTCCAATTGAAGCTTTTTTTTGTATATTATTGTATATCAATCATTATGAGATACATTTCATGTATGTTATATTACTATAAGTGATGTTTGTATGTAGAGAAAAAAAACTCATATTCTTTGGGCTAGTTTCACAGGCATGTATTAACCTAGTCTTATGTGTATTTTCTAATAGGCAGTCCATCCTGGAATTAGCAGTTTTACAATTGCATATATTTTGTAAAATTTACAATTCCCTGCAAATATTGCAAAGGGTTGCAGTTCAGACCTGGATTAAAAACCAATCAAACCCTGTAGGTCATTTTTGATACTGTTGGATTTTAATGCATTGGGAGTTTAGGAGATCTGTCTTATAAAGAACCTAATCAAATATTCAGTCATTGCAGATTTGCAGCTTCCTTGCAAATAAATACAAAATACATTGATAATTGATAATTGGCTTTCAATTTTCTGGGGAAGTTGGCTCAAATTCCACAACAACTTGCAATAATCCTAGATAAGATTGCAATGCAAAATCCTCAAGGGTCTGAATGGAGATTCCCATTGAAAAATCATATTAGTTAATGACTAGGGCTTATCCATGTCTGGGAAACCCTCCCATCATTATGTAATTGTGTTCACTGTCTCTTTCCCCAGTTATATGAAGCTCTATTACTGTATGGTTACTGTATGGACAATGTGTTTGATGAATTAGTCTTCATCCAACTTGCTTTATTCTGAATCAAAACTATAAAATTTCATTCACTTTTATGCATGTGGCAGCATTCACAAAGAAAGAAAAAAATCAGATTTGTTTTGGTATTGTTTGTTTTTCTAAATTCTTAGTGGCACAGAGCTGATCTTTTCATTTCTGTCTAAATAGGGGGAAAACATCCTGTGTTTGTTCCTTTGTAGTTGGATATCAGAAGACGGGATATGTGTTACAAAGGGTAAATTATCAGATATTTTTGAGCCTGTGTAAATTCAATCACAAAGTTTACATGTAGCAAAATATTCCATTAATTGAACTAACTAGAGCAACTAACTAACTGTTTATTCACATACCTATAGCCAATTCCACAGGGTGGCTTCTTAAACCCTTATCACACCTAATTATCAGCACGACCAGTAAAATATTAAACATTTACTCTGTAACTTTGGTGTGTAGAATTCACTCTTAATTTTTTTGATGGAATGCAAATTATAGAGGAAAAATATGGCTGGTTATACACTGCCAAAATATAGGCTATGTCTTTTAACTAGATATATCTTCATGGCAGTCTAAACAAGGAGGAACAACATGAAATATGATTTAAAGACAAGATCTGTGCCACAGAGAGTTGTTCCTCTACCATTGTAAATCCAGCGTTTGACACAAATCCATGTGCATGTTCTACAGTAGCACACTGGGTGTATTTACATAGGAACAGAAAATAGGTTTTTTTAAATTCTTTGGTGGCTCAGATCTGATTTTCTCATTGCTGTCTAAACAGAGAGAAATCGAGTCCCATGTTCTTTCTCTCTGTTTAGAGAGCCATAAGCAGATTAGAGCTGTGCCGCAGCTTTTCTGTTTCTGTGTGAACACAGCCTAAGTACCGAACCAGATTACTTGAATTCACCAGAAACAGTAACAGAAACTCTAGTGTGACCACAACAATCAAATGGGTTGTGACGAGTTTATTTCTGCCAGTAATGTCTGTGTGATGCAAGATGGGGAATAGCTGGATGGTCATTATGGATGAGTCCTAACTTAATAATAAGTATTTAGTGCTTTTGTTCAAGGTTCCTACACATTTCAAAATTCCAGACTTTTTCCACACCTTATCTTTTTGACTGGATTTGAAAATGTTGTTCAGTGTTCAATATGATGTATGCAGGTAATGGATGGGCAGTATGAATGGAAATGATATGTTTCTATAGCGGAAGATTAACCGTCACAACAAATCTCAGCACAACATGTGATATGACAGTGGGTCTGCAACTAGGCTACATATAATATGTAGTCATATGTGCTTTGGGATTGAATAACAATTTCCTTCCATACTTTCCATTCCATGTAAATCCCAAATGTTTCGAGACCTAGAAATTACCTAATTCATTTCCCGTGCTTTTTCTTGAGCAAGATACTGAACCTCTACCTGCTCACTCATTGTTCTGGATAAATGTATGCTGTCTAACGAAGCAGAAATACCTTAACAATGATAGTAATTAAAAAAATAAAATAATTTTAAAAATCCACCCAGCTCCAGAGTACTATGACTTGGATGAGGAGAGCCCACAGAACTTGAATGGATAGAACAGTCACTCCCATTCAAATCAACGTTCCAGGATGGTCGGAGCGGCGGCCATTTTTTTGTGTACCGTTGGGCTAGCTTCCGTATAAACTGACTTGCTGTTAAGTCGCTGAGGTGAGAGGTTTTGCAGCAAGGACCAAAGGACCTTCTCCGTCGCCTTGCTGCCATGGATTGCTAATATGCTAATGTTGACTAGAAGAGCTAGAGAGAGAAGTACAATCTTTACAATAATGCTACATTAACCTTGTCGCTAACGTTAGCTTTAAGTTTAGTTTTGACAGTCTACTAAGCACTCGTGCAACAGACACATCTGCACAGTTCTCAAGCAAGTGTGACAGACTTTATGGCCTTAATGCCCAGACCTGCGTTGTCACCATAGAAACTAACCCTTAAAATTCCATAATCACAGTTTTATACTGTACTAGCCAAATTACCATGGCAAACAGTGGAAGGACCGTTCTATCCATTCAAGTTCTGTGGGAGAGCCACTTTGTTGTTATGGCTGGGTTTACACAGGCACAAAAGATCAGATTTAGCAGCAATGCAAGAATCAGAAAAGGTAAAGTAAATCAAAATGTCCTCTTCCTGTGCAAATTAGTTTGATGATATACCTAAATAGAAAATACATTTTTCAAAGAGACACTTTTCTAATGTTAACTAACTCACAATTTATGAACCATCCATCAAAGTGTATTTTATGTGGGCAATGTGCAGTATCAAAGTATTGTAACCCCTTTTCCACCCTGTCCACCCTGTTTTTGAGGCTCAAAGTGATCTGTTGTCTTTCTATACAGTTTGTAACTCTATTGATTGCTGTCTATTGATCTTTCTAGTGATGGTTTTCTTAGTTTCTGTGGATCCTCTAGTGGTATTCTCAGTCTCTGTGTGTTCCTCTGCAGTATGTGAGAGCAGATGGAGCCTGTTGGTTTTAGTTTTTATAACTCAAATTAAACTCAGGCATCCATTCTCAGATGTACATAGTCTATTTTTTTGCTTTATGTGTATGACAAATATCACCATAAGCTGTTTTTTCTTCCTGTCCTTGTATGTGTCTGTGAAATAAATACTATTTTATCACATCAGTAGCTCCCGTGGTTCTCTGAGTTCACCTAAAAGCTTTTCTTCAAAAAATACCTTATGTCAAGGCCATGAATCACATGCCCCTCTTCCATATCTTCTTCCTCTCCTTCTGAAAATGCTCCTGTCTTTTCAACAGAAACAACTTCTAACTTTTATTTCTTTACCTAGCTCTTCTCTATCACGTGATTATTGTAGGGACAGGAATATTTACAGTACATCTATTTTATCAGGGCACTCTGGCTCTGACCGTTGCAGTCCTTACTATTGGTTGCTTGTAACGTTGGGGACAGTTTATTCTACAGTTGCGATCAGTTGAAGTCTGACTGGATGAGTTTAATCTAAATGCCTAAAATATTATGTAAAAATACATACGTATATAAATGTAAAATTCAATTTGACAGAGGGTGAAGGGGCTGAGCATCCCCTTTGAAAGCACAAACTTTTAAATACATTGTCAAATGTGGAATGATAAATGTTATTCGTGCTAGTGTTTCTCAAAATTAAGACCACATTTCCCATAAAACCTGTTGCTTCCTGACGCAAAGAAGATGTTGCTACTTTTCTCCCCTCCCCCTCCCTGCTGTCGCTCTGTGTGCGTTTGTTTTCTCTTTGGCTTTACTGAAGAGGATAAACATGTTGGAAGTGATTTTTCCTTCGGCCTTTCACTCCTTTCACTATCTGCCATTGCCAGAAACTCTAAAAGCTTTAGCTCTGTTTGTGCCGGACAGCGCCCTCCTCCTGTTTTGTGCCATAAAGCAATCCAACAGATTTTTCGCCGAATCCTACCCGGTGGCACACAATGCAAAATGCAGTGTAGAGGCCGGTAGAGGCTGCCAATCTTCTCAATGTTCTTCATGATGTTTTGCAAATAAATCTAGTTTAGTTAAAAGCGTATTTATTGAATTAATTTGTAGACTAAGTACTCAAAGGCAGAACAGTCACAATACGGGACTCTGCTGAGTAGAATGATTTTAGCAATTGTCCTCTCAAGTGTTGTCGGGCTTTCGGATTCTGTCTGGATAAATTTTTTCCCCCCACCTAAGGCAAAAAGTAATGGGACTTTTGGATCCTGTTCGTCAATCGTTCTGTTCTTAAAATGGGTGAAATAATGTAAGTAGAAATTACATATAATGAAGTTATTACATATTTTAATGTGTTAATGCAAATTTAAATGCAAATTTCAACAATGTCTACATATAATCAATCATATCCAGTATGTATATAAAAAGAGGACAATTTGGAATCAATGCTCTCAGGTGGTGATGATTAATTGATGTTAAAATGCTACACATAGCACTTTGAAATTCAAACATATTACCAGCTCAAAATCACATAGTTTCTGTGTGGATGCTGTTTTATTTGATGTTTTAATAATAAGTATTTTATCCAATTGGGTAGAATTTACTTGATCCAGTCTAATGTTAAAGGATCCTCTGTCTGGCCTGGTCATCACTCCACAAAGTCTCGACTCTTTGCCCTCTTGGCTCCCCGATGGTGAAATAAAATTCTCACTCATGTCAGAACAGCAGCCACTCTCCATCCTCTGTTGTAGGCTGAAAATGTATGTTTTCAAGAAGTGCAGAGATAAGTACAAAGGAAGTAGAGGGAGAGGGAGTTGGTGATGAGATGAGAGATGACAGGGAGGTGATGAAATGAGGACTAGTAGAAATAATGCAGGAGGAGACATGGCTAGTCATCATTGGTCCCTTGACACATAAGACAGAAGCAGGCTCAGTAATGGTGCGGCACCACAGCAGAAAATGTCCACTGGTAAAGAGAATGCATGTTAAATCAAAATAACAGTAGCCTATAATTTAGATAACTTTAGACTTGGTAATATGAATATGATGCGCATTTGCATTTGTACAGTACTACTGGAAAAATCGAATTGTTTGATGAAAATAAAAATTTTACACTTATGGGGCATCACCTCTTTAGAGGAAAGACAACATATCTTTACATGATAGTCAGTCAATCTGAGTGTTGTGAGATCTTTTCAGTTCAGGGATTACTTTTCTCTGCAGAAAAAGAAACACAAAACAACGACTAGGAATAAATGGGAATATTTATTGAACTACCTACTAGACAAAATGACCAATGAGATGACTGAAATATGGGACAAATGAGCAGATGATACAACCAGAACAAAATACTGAATTTAGGCATTGAGTAATTAAATGAAATTATGATGCTTTTTTTTTTTTAATATATTGCACTTTTCATTCACAACAATCTCAGAGTGCTACAAAGTTAAAAACAGTTTTTTAAATTATGAATATTAATTGGCAACAGTAAAGGGAATTATGGAAGTTTGGGGTCAATGAAACCAGAGAAACGAGGCGGAACGCTATCAGGGACAAACTAGACTACACAAATCTGATTTCTTTGCCTTTCACATTTTAGCACTTTGTCATATTTTGCAATGTTCATAGTTTCGGATTGCTATTATTGTTTTTTGGTTTGTGATCCTAAATTTTTCGCGTTTTAATACTTAGACTAAATTAATTCCATACACTAGGCCCATGCATTTGTGTTTGCAATTCATTTGAAAATTCCTTGCAAAATAAGCATGTCTAGCACACCATGCAGAGTTGGAACAACTTACAGTTTATCTGAATTTGCTTAGTCAAAAAAACTATTGCCTTTACATCAATATAAGGCCTATTATTATTTATTATTTTTATAATTCGCAGTAGTAGAAGTAGTTGCAAGATTAGACAGAAGCAATATCAGGCATGAGTTTTCCAGTTCCTCATAATTTGGGGCATAGGCTGATTCATACCTAATAGTAATAATAGTAGCCCTAGTAATAATAATAATAATTGGGTGAATATATTTTACCCCCTCCTACATGCAACGTGATGCTCCGTATATTTACGTGTCATCTACTACTACGTTTTCATTCACTCATTCATCCCTGCCTGAATTCCTCTAAGTATTTCAAACTGGGATTATCAATGATTAATTCATTATCAGTGATAAGACATTATATCTCTGTTATATCACAACCTTGTTTCTGTTCTTTTTGTTCTTGTTCTTTTGCATGAATTTGGCCAAATACTGAAGCTTGCTAAAGCTAGCAAAAGATAGCTACTACAAGCTACTGCTATTGGAAGATGCAGGACAACCACTTCACTTCACATCACTCCGCTCTATCTCAAGTTGTAACTTGTGGGCGTTTTCTCTGGATGTGTTCTGGGGTCGAGTATTCAAGCATATTCTCAGTTTGTTCAACATTATTTGTTTATGTAGACTACTGGACAATGAAAGCTGCACTTCCTGTCTGGGAGGCGTGGGAGGGTGTGAGGGGGCGTACATCCTGTCTGGTGAGGTTCAACTACGTGATCCACCTGGACACAAGCAGACTGTGTGTGTGTGTGTGTGTGTAAGAGAGAGAATGAAGTATCTTGAGGGGGGGAGGGAGATATTTAGAAGCTGTTGAGCTATAATACAACATTCTGTGCATGAATTCGTATGTGCATGTTCACGAAAGAGCAGGGGTAGGCCTAATTACATTTTACATGTCTGTGTAAATGTGTTGGGGAGAAGCCGAGGAAAAAGTAACACAATGTGTCGCACGAGAGCGGGAAAAATGAAAGTGTGCATGTGTGTGAGAGAACATGCCGGGTATATGTGTGCTTATGAAAGAGCAGAGGTAATTAAACTGTAATGTGTGTGTATTAGGAGAAGCAGCTGTCATTTTTCTAACAGATGTGACACCATGTGACCTGTTACAGTCTCGTCCTATTGCTTAGAATCGCATCATGTTATTATATTACCAAGAAAACAACGCTCCCCTGCCTATAACTAGTTAGGTTATATTAGTCTTGTAATATCCATGGCTGGATATATGAGTATTTTGCATATATCCACATGGCAGGAGGCCTAGGGGGTTCAAGCCCTGTGTCGGCAAGCATCCACCCTGTTGAAATGTCTTTGAGCAAGACACTGAATCCCTACCAGCCCTACCAGTAGCCGACCCTGCACTCCAAAATACTGTACATCCTCAGACATTTCAATGAATATGAAAAAACATGGCTAACATGTTTTCAATATCAGAACAAGGTACTGGTCAATGATTACATTTTATTTAGCTAGGAATGTTAAAGGACCCTCATGCTCAAGTACCCCAAACACAACGCTATTGTACTTTTAGAGTACAGCCTCGGATACTTGGATACACTGTTATACATCATCAATCTGTAATGTTCAATGCATTACAGGAGTTATTTTGTGATTACGTGTTTTTTGGTGTAGAGTTTTTACGGTTGAGAGGAAGCGAGTCACACAGCTTACTCAAAACGTAACATTGTGTGACTGCATTGCATTCTGGTCTATTGAGGCTACTGTTGGTGGAGAAATTGGTCTCTCTCCTCTTCTACGATGGATTTCTCCCTGTATGATTGTTGAACATCGGTGCTAAATGGCGGCTCTAGAAAGAAGCCCTTGCTCTTTGATTCTGAGGGACTGAGACCAAAACCTGATGTTTACCATTGATGTTTTAGATTGCTGAAACATTTTCTGCTATCAAACTCCACTGTAGCTGCTGGAAATATCTCTATGTGACATCATGTTGCTATTAGTAGCTTAGTCTTTAATAATGTTAGTGTTTTAGGGTGGATTTTTCCTTTAAAGTGATACTTGAGTAAAATGTATGCATAAGTGCACAAACACACACAGACAGGTCCAGGGTATAGATTTTATTGAGATAAAAAGAACACAACTTTAAAACTATCTTGTTACCATCTACTTTCCAATATATTAAAATCAAAATATTGACATAAAAAATACAGATTGAACAAATAACACAAATCAAAATTCAAACATCAAAATAAACTAATGTGCAAAATTCAACATAATGTTGCATTAATAAAGGACACATTGTAAAGCAGCGGTAGAAGAGAGGGTGAGTAACTGAGAATGACTGTGGCATCTAAAATAGGACCTAAAGCAGTAGCCATTATAAAAGTTCCCCACCATGTCACCTGCATTAGCATGTAGCCTTTTCTTTCTGAAATGCACTGTAGTTGAGTAAAGGTGTATACAGTGGTAACCATTGTAGAAGTCCAATTTCATGCATTTATCCTGCATTAGTACTGTGTAGAGTGGTAACCATTGTAGAATCATTGTTTCATGTATTTATCCTGTATCTATCTTGGATTAGTACTGCAGAAAATTATTTTGTGAATACATGGGCCTTATCTGTAGGAATATTGTAATACAACACATGTGCCTTACAAACAACTGTTATCCAGGACATTCTTTGCACGTTCTGGCTGCTAACAATTTACATTTCCCAAACAAGTTCCTCACAGGGGTACAGTGAAGCAATCGTGTTGCAATCAGCATTGTTGCTTGCTGTTTAAAGTATGACTTCTGCAATGGCTACATCTGTAGAACAAAGAGATGGATTCATAGACTATGTTTTCACTTTCACCTTTTGAAACCATTCTGAAACTGATTTTAGAGCTGGGAAAATACTTCACACTGAAAAGTAAGTTTCAGAGTGATTCACCTTTGTAGAGGAGTGTCTGGTAATTTACTTTGTTACCACTGGTGTCAAAAAGCTTTCCTCTATATATACTTTCAATATTCCATACTTTATTTTTTTGGCAGACTTTAATTTCTTGACTCTATTTGACGAATTTGCTCAGTGTTCATTATGATGAATGCTGATAGTGGCTGTGCAATATGACTGCCAATTAGATTAGATCACTGATTATTCACAACAAAAATTGATTAAATTTGAAACTAAAGTGGGTCTACCACTACACAACTACAATGTGACGTTATATGTGTATCAGGACTAAACAACAATATTTTCCCCTACTTCTAAAAATGTATTGTGCAATTCTCAACTTCAAGATCAATTTCACTTTCCTTATTTCTCAAGGGAGCCTGGTGGAAAGAATAGGTTAATAAACAAATGATCCCTCTACTGTTGCAAATGGTAATGCTTCTATGCTGCAGCGAAAACATAGCCAATGATATCACAGTAGGAAGCTATCAGAGTATGACAGATACATGTGGCTTTAACCCTCTTAGTGTAAAAAGTACTGTTAAGAACTCCATGCTCAAAATACGGTACTTAACATATTGAGTTTCAGTTGAGTAGAAACTTTTTTCCACAAGAACAAACTAAAATTGAAAATTTCAGGTTATCCCTATAATGCATATGACATCAGAACATAAAAATGTCTAATTTCGCATATATCATATAATCAACATGGCTCCTTAAACAAGCAATGACTCCTCTACAATTTAAAGAAAAAGTCAAAAAGAACATTAATTGGTTAGTCACTGTGGCTCAATGGTACCACCTAGTGGACAACAATCATCACTACAACCTTCATCACCAAAACAAACAGTTTCACAAGAGGCATTGCTGACAACTGGGAAGGTCCAACCTGAGGGGAGGATTGAGATGTCATAAAGGGTTGAACAACACTAGCCTGGTCCTAACAAGACTCTAGATGGGAGGTCTGGCTCGCTAGGCTAGTACAACACACGCTCAGAGCACATTTTCCAGGCTCTGGAGATGACACCATCCTCTTTGATCATAAACCAATGGACCAGAAACATAAAGACAGCTGCCACCTGGTTTGATGTCATTACCTTATTTATTTTAATCTGCCCTGCAATGCAAAGTGTCTAAATGGATTTGTCACTTTCTGGCCAAGCTACAGAGCAAAACCTCACCTCTCTTTAAACCTTAGAAGGGGATTCTAAACATCACCCTCATATTAGACTCACTGGAGACCTTATGCCTAATCCTAACCTTAAATGGAAATGGGGGGGAAATAAAATAATAAATTGTTGTGCAGGCTGATATTTGAAAATAGTCATTTTTGACTTTGTGGCTTTGCCAGAAAGTAAAAGCTGTCAAACCACACCAAATCGGTTTTTGCCAGTTCAAATAGAGAGCAGGTGGCACCGCATCAGGTCCCTTTTATAATGGCATGTTGACTACATTCAAATAATACAACTCTCTAAAATCCATAAAATCCATTCTATTACAACATATTATTTGCATTAGTTAAAACATAGTATAAACAACCTATCATTAAGGAATGTGTGTGATTGGCGTAGATCTAGAATGGTGTGATGAGTCATCTCTACGTGTTCTCTCCCATGTCCTGGTGGACGACAATGTTTTCATGTGAGATGAATTTTTAAGGTGACTAAGACCAGTCCATATTACTTTGCAAAAGGAAGTTCAACCACTGAGAAGCCAACAGGAAAATTACACATGTGACTGTACCAATCAATAAAGCATCATCATGGAAAATCTCCATGGAACAATAGTATACAGCAAGTTAATGCAGCAGTTGCATTATTATTATTATATGTTTTTAATATTGTCCCTTCTTTCCTTCAATATTTCCATGAAGATATTACTGGCAATGAACATACTATTCTCACATGTAAACTATACAGTACCCTTCCTTTGAACTTTTAAAACAACTACAAACAATAAATATCCAGCGTGTTTTCAGTTCTACCATTTGATTTCCCTTGTCTCCTCTCTCTGTTTGACATAAAATGGAACTACTTGGGATGCAAGACAAATTTCAATATGACATTAAAATACAACCTTTATCTGTCATTTCATCCTTTGCGTTTGTTGAAACAATTTGGAGGCTAAACACTGGCAGCATTTTAAAACCTGAAAACGCAAGGCGCACTCCACTGAGTTTCCTGTTAAAACCTGCAGAGCAGAGCAGTTCACTGCATTTTGTTGTTGTTGTTGTTGGTACTAGGCAGCTGACAATAAGCTGTCAGTCACTCTCAATTAATTAACTGCACAGTTCTGTCACCATGGAAGGCCCGCCTCTCCAGAGAGTAGAGAAATAAGAACCAAGAGTAATGCAGGGTGGCTATGCATCCAGTGTGATCAGCCTCTTAAGAGTGAAGTACTCCTCACTTCCTAGGTTTGTTTTATGCCCAGTGCAAGAGGCTTTGTACCTGATGAGTACAATTTACAAAACACATGCTTTGGACTGGACGAAGGCGCACATCTGAGCAGCTAATTGGAACTCTTGCAGCCTCAGCCATTCACAGCAACAGTTTGGACAGGTTTTACTATGGTCACTGTGTTGCCACCGTTTAAAAATAAAATAAAATAAATTGTAACTTCAAAATGTAACAATGCCTTCTATTACATCACTATGGTAAGATGAGAAAAATTGTAAGAGATCAGCTTGCACAGTCTCACAGATTACATAGCTCTGCGATCCTGCCCCATAGTCATTGCTAACATGGCCGCCATTGAAAACTTCAAAGGCCTAACTCTACCTGAGTCTGCTGAAGTGGCAGAGAAAAGTCAGTTGGGTGATGACAGCCATTGGGTGATGATTTAGTGATGGTCACGCACGTGTTGACAGCATAGAATAAGGTGGTTAACAAGTGGATGGAAGATGCGTCATTAGATTGTGGAAGAGTGGCAGAGAAGTGTGGCGGTGGTTTTCATCCAGGTGTTCAATTCTGTACGAATTCAAACAGAATTCTACTACTATGGTGAATAAAGAGTCTTTCGGATGCATCGTGGCATAGTGAACGAGTGTTTTCACCCAAATGTGTTAGTAAAGTCTCTGGTGGTGAGGACAAGGAAGATTGGAACAATCTCTTGACTTAAGCACAGGCTGGTTCGCTATGCCTTGGAGCAGGGTTAGCCCTAACTATGCAAGGTTAACAATCGAATGGACTTGGCCCTGGGCTAACTTGTGCAGCGTAAAAAGTGGTTTCATGTATTCTTGGGCCAACTGTTAAACTAAGGGTAAGGATGGTTGACTTCCATGATGTCAATGACCTTTCCTTGAGTCCTCTTCATAAGGTGAGCAGGAATTTTATGGTTAAAAGTGACTGAGTGGTGATAGTTCAGGGGTCAGGAAGCTATGTGAACCCCTCTGTGATTGGTGGAGGTCAAGTCTCTGGTCCCTCATCAGGACCTGGGTACATGAAAGGTCAGGGGGCAAGCCTGGGCAAAAATATATTTAAAAGCTTAAAAACAAATGAACTCTCAAGATCTAAGTCACATTTTGTTAGCTGAAAAAACATAATGAGTGTTTGTTTAAGCTTATCTTTCAAGTGCTACTTCCAGTTTAATGTTGCTCATGTGCCAGGAAAATTATTCTTAAGTAATTTCAAGTATCTAAAAGCTGTTTCAAATAGCTGAGAAAAGTTCTGCCCAGGTCCATGCCAGATCAGCATTAGAGGTCGGTGGAGAGTGAGAACCTTAAACATCGATGGCCACCCCGTGTTTGGTAGAGATCACGTCCCTGGTTCCCGTCAGATACATGAGCACTGAACACAGATGAGGAAGTGTTGCTGTGGTGCTGACGTACAGCCAATAGGGAATCGGTGCCGTGTTGCCGAACGGGCACACCCACAGGCCGTGGCGCACGGCATCCCGAACGTGGTGTGTCGCCATGGCAACGAAGAGCATCCACGGCAAGGAGCACCAAGCATCTTTGAGGCGTCCAATCCACATGAGAAAACGGAGGGAGAGACATAGGACAGGGATGAGGGATGAACAGTGGAGGGGAGGACGCTGAGGGAGGGATACAGCAGCCTGCAGGGAGGGAGGGAGGCAGGGAGAGACAGAGAGGGGAAAATGATTATTTTGCAAGACTTCCTTCAGCAAAATGCACATAGTAAAATTAGAAGCTGCCCTGACTTAATTACACCCTCCACAAATTGTGAGTCTCTTCTCTCACTATGCTTAAGTGATTGGCTAGATTTCCACCACATTTTAACCCACTGTCTACCTATTCATCGACCTAATTCTCCACGGCAAGTTAAAAGTTTAACTACCGCACTAGCCTGAGTGGCTCTCTTTTGAATAGGAAAAACGAATTGTCCACCTCTTGTTTAGATCAACTTTGGGCAACAGGTAACCTAACTGACATGGACATAGTCAAATAGAAGTTGTCTAAATCTATAGAAGTGTGTGTGTGACAGGGACGTGGCTCACAACATTGTCTTTTGACAATGTCTCCAGTGGGGATGGGTCATACAAACCGAACACTAGAATATTTGTTCATAGGGATCAATGCTGACTTTTGTAATTTGGCCATTATTATTATTATTTTTTTATATTGAGATATGTCATTGAAATAATTTTAACAGAGTGGAACTAACTATGTAGTGCTCAAACTGAGTAAAGCCTAATTTATACTGTGTAAGACATCCGTGAGCCAGATTTTTTGGCTCATTGACATAATTTGGAACGTCTCACAGGCTGTGAGCCACTTGGCTCATACCTCCTGAAATTTATAGCGGCTCACACCGCGTCATTAATGTCACAGCTTTGATTGGTTGACTGGCCTGGGGATACAGAGTTTGTCAGTGAGCCGATGTATTGAGTATAACTGCCCAGAGCTATGAGCCATGAGCCATGAGCCATAGCTTGTCTTACAGTGTAAACTAGGCTTAAGAGCTATGGCCATAGACCAGCCAAGAGAGGACGTCTGGTGCAATTTAAAAAACCTTCCACGCTTTTTCTGGCATTGTTTTGTACTCATCCTTGGATAACCTGCTTTCAGTAGAAATTATGTCATTATCAAAATCACACAAAAGCCCAACATGGGCAAACTTCAAGAAAGGACAATGTTGTTCACTGTTAGGTACCATGGCTCCACAACAACAATGCTGAAACATCTCAAAAAGCATCCAGGTATTAATGAAGAAGATGGACTTCGCCAAACTAGCATGACAACATTTGCGCAAACTCCTCGGAAGTGTGACAGAAGCCGAACTGAGAGAATCTCTGCCGTCATTGCCGACATGCAATCAGTACTGTAGAGAGCAGTAAGTGATGTAAGCGATTCTTTTTGTCCATTATCTGCTTTAGCCTTTGTCAATTTAAGCACACAACAAATTTTTGACCAGTAGTTTACCATGAGAAAATTGACATTTTCAAATGAATAAATGTCTGTTTTGCCAATCTCTGTCATCGTCTCATATAACACAATAGTAATACAACCTATACCCAATTCATGAAAGCTTTTATATTTCCCGGGAAATATCCTCTGGCGCAAAGGAAGTGATGCATTTAAATTTCCGGCAGCAATAACAGTGGTGTGTTTGGAATAAATAGAAGAGGAAATTAGTAGGCTAGTTATGGGCAGCGATAGCCACCATGACAGCCACCATGACAGGACAAAGAGCGCCACCTACAGAAACTAAAACAGAAACTGCAGTGCAAAAACACCACAGAAATGTGACAGATGCACTTTGTTGTCTATGAAAGTGGACCATGTCTATGGAAACTTATCCTAGACATTGTCACATTCACATGGAAAATGTGCCATCCGTCACATTCACAGACAAGTATGCGTTGAAACCACCTAGGCTGCGTCGTTGGGGGCGTGTCTCCAAACCTTTTGAAGCAGTCTGTACAAATGTAATTGGCTGATGAAGTCTGTTAGCGGATTACGTTTACCTGCGCTCCATCAAAAGTTCAACTAGTTGAAACTTTTTTGACGGACTGGGTTGCGATATTTTCATACACTGCACTCCGTCAATCCATGTAATCCATCAACGCATAGGTTTCATTGAAATACATGGAATATTGTCAATTTTTTTACGTATCACAAATGCTCATGTGAACGCTGCCTGAGTCTATAAGCAAGGTTCCTCCCTTTATTTCCTGACCAGATTTTACGATTTCAGTCAGTGCTCAGTACTACGTACATCGTTGATAGTGTGGGCAATATGCAACTAGGCCACATCTATCTATAGATTATTAGTCTTCATTACAACAAATATCACATGTGAAATGACAGTGGGTCTACAACTACATCAAATGTGTAGCCATATGGACTAGTGTTGTCATACCAGAATTTTGACTTAAATACCAATACAGTTGAATATCTAAAAACTCGATACTACTATGATACCACGGCAAACAAGAAAAAACATCAAGCGATGTCACAGGTTGTTCTGTGCTTTATTTTAACAAGTTGTGTTACCACGCTTGACTTTGTATTAACTTTTGCACAGCGGTTTTCATGCCAGTCGGGTGTCCGTCTTTGTCAGCTCGGTAAGACAAATAGTTCCATATTTCGTTCCTGGCACCAGTTTTGTCAACCAATTTAGGTGGTCTGGGATCCAGTTCAAGACGTGGTGGACTGTTTGACGCTGTTGATTTTTGATTTTATTAGACAAAACTTCATTTAAAACATACCATGCCATGTTTTCAGCTGTTTCCATGTTTCTGACTGCTGCAGTCCGCTGTTAGGAGCCAGACTCTTTCTATTCCTATCCTCCTTCTTGTAACTATTCCATCTGGAAGTGACGCTGAAATGGAATTCCAGCTTGCAGAAAACATTTGTTGAATCTATTGAAAGTTTCTACAATTCAATGTTGAAATCAATCTTTCTTGGGTACTAACAAAATGTAGGTTATCGTGACAACACTAATATGGGCAAAGCAACATTTATTTTCCATACTTCTCAAGACTGTTTGCATCTTGCAGGTCTTACCTTAAGTGACAGGGATCCAGCCATATAGAAGTGGTCCAAGTCTATGAGCGATGCCAGAAGGCCAGCCAGTAGGACCTCATACAGATCACTCTTTTTCCTCAGTCCAATCACAATTGCCCATGACCACAGCCCCACCAACCCATGCGTGGCGTTGTCCAGGACAGCCCGTAGCCACAGGTGGTGCTGGATGACTGACAGCTGGAGGGCATGGTCCGCTACCACACAGAACATACCCAGCCCTGCCGACGCCAGCAGAGAGGCGGAGCTGAACGTCTGTAGGAGGGCCTGAGCTTTCTCCGTCTCCACAGCCAGGCTAAGAGGAACAGGAACGCCCTCTCCCCCAAAGCTCACCCCTAATAATGGGGATGAGGAGGGGGAGGAGTCGAGCTTGGAGTAGAACCCTTGCATGTTGACAGATGGCTGGAAAGGCCAATCGCCACAGAAGGTCAGCAAAATTCAGGTAGACTGGAGAAGGAAAGAAAGACAGAGGGATTGATAAGATAGAGAGAAGGGGTTGGGAGAAAACAAAACATGGAGAAGGAGAGACAGAAGAATGGAGGGGGTGAGAAATGGAGGTAAGGCAAAGCTGGAAAAAACACAGGGAGGGGATGAGAGATGGAAGAAGGCGAGAAGATGGGGATAGAAAAGAGAAAGAAATGAAAGGAGGGCGAGACCAGAAGTGGGAGAGAGGGAGTGAGGAGAATAGACTATAGTGAGCGTTACATTAGTACTTTAGTTGAGGCACACATCACACATGACCCACTTATCCAGTAAGAGATCTGTGGCCAGATGTATAAACGATGCATATGCAAAAAGTATGCATAAGCCACTTTCCACATAAAACTGGGACTTTATTTTAAAAAATGTAATATAAGTCACTTGAGAGGTGATCTGCGCTGTGGCGCCTCAAAAGTTGAACAAATCAATATTTTCCACACCGCGTTCCACAAAACGCCAGCCACGACACAGCGCTCCGCCAGGCCACCAAGCGTGAGCAGGCGTGTCCTTCCATTGTAATTGGAGTTCAAAGCTTTTCTCCCTAACGGCGCTTCTCTGTGTGAACAGCCCCTTAGCTCCATTAGAGGACGTTGCCAAGGCAATGCTAATGCAAGAACGAGTCTTTGGAGACTGTGGTGATTTTCTGGTCCATGATGATAATAATAATGGATTGGATTTATATAGCGCCTTTCACGACACTCAAAGCGCTTTACAGAAACCATTATTCATTCATACACATTCACACCGGTGGTGGTAAGCCGTAGCCACAGCTGCCCTGGGGCAGACTGACGGAGGCGTGGCTGCCAATCTGCGCC
>OMLI01091282.1:0-14896 GCA_900302605.1 Rondeletia loricata
GGCTGAACAGAGAGAGACAAGGCTGGTGTCTCATTAGTTACGGAGAATTCACTCATTGGCAATAAAAAACGCTTAATGAATGTTAATTTCGGCCGAAAATTTACATATAGTTCCTTTAAAGGTTCCATATTATTTCGTTTTCATGATTTTGTTTTCAAATATACAATGACACTGGATAAGAATATGTTCTTAATCACATTTTGTGAATAAATGTAGTTTAGTTAGTTTAGTAAAAAGACTAAGTCCTCACATGCAGAAGAGTCACAATACAGGACCCTGATTGGCCGACAGCACCAGCTCATCTAATTCAAATGATGTTGATTGGACCTGCTGACTGGAGGCTTTCCAAGGATGTGTCAGTTCAAATGCTGCAAACTGGCCTGATTGGAAGGATTTTAGTAATTCTTTAGTGAGGGGAGCCAATCAGGACCGAGTCCAGTTGTGATGCGTTGGCTGGAGTTAGTCTGAAACAGGCTGTGAAATAGGATAGATCTTTGAAAATGCTATAACTTTAAATGTATCAACTCAAACAACATCACATTTTAACATTGTCTATATGCCTTTGACTGTAGATCTATCTAACTAATAAAAGAGGAAACCTCCGTCTGTATCTCTGTCTGTCTGTATCTCTGTCTGTATCTCTGTCTGTCTGTATCTCTGTCTGTCTGTATCTCTGTCTGTATCTCTGTCTGTATCTCTGTCTGTCTGTATCTCTGTCTGTCTGTATCTCCGTCTGTATCTCTGTCTGTTTCCGTTTTCCTCGGACACCGTCGGCCCGACAGCATTGTGATTTGGCACGGGTAACCGGGTGGGGTCCCGCACAGACGGTGACAGGGCCGGGTTTTGGCCCCGCCCCCAAAGGGCCGTGGTTATGCCAAAATGGGGCTAAAAATTGGCATTGGGACTAGTGTATATAAATAGAGGACATTTGACTCCTGATTTTTTTTACTACAAAATTTACTATGCCAACAGGACTAGCTGGTTTGGATGCCAAATCCAGCGGTCGCTTAGGCACCAGGGCCATGGTGTACTACATGACGACGACGGTGATCGCTGCCGTCCTGGGAGTGATCCTGGTGCTGCTCATCCATCCAGGGAACCCCAAACTGAGGGCCAATCTGGGACAGGGGAAGAAGAACGACGAGGTCTCCAGCGTGGATGCTTTCTTCGATCTCATCCGAAATCTCTTCCCAGAGAACTTGGTGCAGGCCTGCTTCCAACAGGTGGGAGTCTTGTAGAATGTTTCCATCCGCCACTATACATTCTGAATCGTCCATTACTAGCTCATTTTGTTTCTGTTTTCTCTCTCGCTTCTTTTCCAGATCCAGACAGTAACCACCAAAGTACCAGTGCCCACTAACAGGACCAAAGCACCTCCCCAGTTCACAGTCAAGAGGTCGCTTCAGTTCAAGAGTGGAATGAATGTCCTTGGTTGGTGAAAAGTTTGAGAGTTTGAGAAAAGAAATGGCAGCCTTTGAAAAAAACAACAACGTTATTTTCACTTTCAATGACATAAAACCAATGGATCACAAATTACCCATTTTGCCACTGTTATCTGCTAAATGGTTTTTTGCCTTATAGTGAAAATATTTTCAAGCTGTCAGTTTGCTTTCCTGGTATTACCAGCACCTGCAGAAGAATGTATTATACCTTATATATGGCTTTCATTTTGTACTTTCATGTACATGACAGATTATTCAGCTGTGTCAGCTATTTGCCAGTAAATCTTTGCTGTATTAGCATTTGAAAAAAACAAAACTATTTTATTGCAATGCCTATTGCCAGTCATGCAGGAATCATGCAGGAATCAGACTGTAAGACACATTGATGAAACTCCTTTACTTCCTGGTTGCTTATTTTATATTTTTTTACAGGTTTGATTGGATTTTTTGTTGCTTTTGGAATCATTATGGGGAAAATGGGAGAAAAGGCCAAGCTGATGTTGGAGTTTTTCAATGTCATGAATGAGATTGTTATGAGGCTGGTTGGTGCGATTATGTGGTAAGTGCAGTCCACTACAAATACCGCTCCACATGCAGTAAACTTCCCAAATCATTCCCCTTTCTTTTTGCCCTTCGTCCTCTCTGAACATGATATCCCATACCTAACAGCTAAATAACCATCCTCAAGTTTTTCTCTCAATCCAGGTGAACACATTATATATACAGTATACATGTAATTATTATCGACCGATGTGACATATTATAAACAATAAAATGTATTCCAACACATACTAACCAAGTAATGCATATAAAAATGTAATGCTCAGCATGTTTTACAGTAAACCTTATATCTATCTACAGGTACTCACCTATTGGTATTGCCTGCCTCATCTGTGGAAAGATCATCTCCATTGCTGACTTGGAGGTGGTTGCGAGACAACTGGGGATGTACATGGTGACTGTGATCGTGGGCCTCATCATCCACGGAGGCATCTTTCTTCCGTTGATATATTTGATCATAGTCAAGGAGAACCCCTTCACGTTCTTCATGGGGATTTTCCAGGCGTGGGTCACAGCACTTGGAACAGCATCCAGGTAGATGTTCACTGTTTTGTCTATAGGATTAGTACTGTCTAATACCGGAGAGCGCAGTATGGCTGTCTCTAATTCAGATTTCCTCTCCAATGTGCTGCATCTTTTTGTAAACACTCCAATTCCCCTTTCACATAAATAACAATGAACAGGAAGTCTTATTTCAAACAGCAACTATGACTTAGTCTCACCAGCAATGGTTTGTGAGGTATCTTTCTTATTTTGTTCCACATTCTCCTTACTTTATGGCTTTTTAATGACAAGAGATGCACTCTTCCTATGAGAAACACTTTTTAATTATCAGACAAAACAAACAAAAGAACCGCTGAGTCACACCCACTACTGTTTCCTCTGATTTTCAACCTTGAAGTGAATTCAAAAGTTTTTCTTGTCTTCCTGTAGTGAAGTTCTACTCACCAAAGGCATTAT
Organism: Rondeletia loricata; assembly: GCA_900302605.1. Taxonomy (NCBI): domain Eukaryota; kingdom Metazoa; phylum Chordata; class Actinopteri; order Beryciformes; family Rondeletiidae; genus Rondeletia; species Rondeletia loricata. Next base: position 2,964 of record OMLI01091282.1, read on the forward strand.
CTTCTTTAATAAATTGACAATGCATACATTAACATAGTTCAGTATTAATTTATTTCAGTAAGAATAGTAGAATTGTATAATTAAGTTTCAAAACGATTGAACTAACCTCATTGAGTGTGATCCAGCCAAATTAATTCTCTTCAGACAGCCTTTATTAAGTGTTATAGGAGCTCTTAATGTTTTAGTGTTGAATTGGATTTAGAGCTAGCAACGTTTTTAATTAATTTCATTGCGTATTGCTATAGTGCTATGGCTATTTTATGTACAAAAACATTTGTTCTCGTTTATCGTCCCAGCGCCGGCACCTTGCCCGTCACGTTCCGATGCTTAGAAGAGAACTTGGGCATCGACAAGAGAGTGACACGTTTCGTTCTCCCAGTGGGTGCCACCATCAACATGGACGGCACAGCGCTTTACGAGGCCGTGGCAGCCATCTTCATAGCACAGATGAACGGCATTGAGCTCGACTGGGGCCAGATCGTTACTGTAAGGTGCGAGTCCACGCTAGAAAAAGCCATGACGATACACTGTAAGGTCAACTTTTGGCAATAAACCTACCAAACATCCCTTATACCAGGATAAATTTCCCAGTGTCAAGTCTACCTGAGCGTACACGATGATTGAATAGGCCTTTATAGTTCTATTTATCTATTTATTCAGTTAAATAAATAGATTTATTTCAGTAGTTACAGTATCATTGTTGATGCATGAATTGAGATGCTTACATGTCCATTTTAAAAGCAGTTGACATGCTTTGAAATGCACATATCAATAAAATTTCAATAATTTCTCACAATCCATAGAATATAAAGATCAATGCATATTTTCTTGATTATACTTATATAAGTCATTTGAAATGTTTCTTTTTTAAATTAGAAACATAGCAAGTGATTATTGTTGACATGCATAATGGCGGGGATATGTTGAAAGCTTACTGCCTCAAGTTGATGTTTGAGCTTCTCCGTCTCATTTTCAGTATGACAGCCACCCTGGCCAGTGTTGGAGCAGCCAGTATCCCCAGTGCTGGACTGGTTACCATGCTTCTGATCCTGACGGCGGTGGGGCTTCCCACCCAGGACATCAGTCTCTTGGTCGCTGTCGACTGGCTGCTGTGAGTACACCGTCCACACAAATACCTTTGATCAAAACAGATGTACAAAGACTCCACCCAATTTATCGCTAATTGATATAACACAGTAGTGATTCAACCTAAACCCAGTTCATGAAAACGTTTACATTTGTTGTTCTAAACACCCGGTGTCAGGTAGGTCTTTCCCAGGAAAACTCCTCTGGCTCATAGGAAGTGATGCATTTTACGTTTCTGGCAGCAGCAGCAGTTTGTTTGGAATAAATAGAAGAAGAACTGGGTAGTTAGCGTGAGCAGAGATAGCCACCATGGCTGAACAGACAAAGAAAAGAGCGACACCTACAGAAACTCAAACTTCCTCTACAAATCCAAGGAGAAAGACGTCACAGCACTGGACACACTGTTTGACTGACAGGTGATCTCTGGGAAGTGCAGTGCAGAAACACCTCAGCAATGAGCGCTGAGCACCAAAGATAGCGGCAAAAAATACAAAAATACAGATCTTGCTGATCACCACTTTAAAGCCTTATTTGCCTTATTATTTGCTGTCACATTCATCAAAATGAATAAAAAATGCAGCTCTCCAGTACAGTCCTATAGGGCCAATGGACTCTCCAAAAATCTACTCCAAAAGTACCCAAAGCATGTCTTTTTCAACATACTGACACTTATTTTGTATTACTTTACTCAGTGGCACATGTAGACAGGCAGCCACTGTCCGCCGGTACAGAGGAAACACGGAAATGCTAAAGCAACGGACAAGGTAGCATCAAAACTGTACGAGAAAGGCACGACTTTACATCTGTCCATCCGTCACGCACAATATCTTGGACGCCACTCATCATATTTTGACAAAACTTCTGGGAATGATGTGTCTCATTACTCCATTCTGGAATTTTTCAAAATGAACTGATTGGCCGAAGGGGGAACTACAATTACAGATCAAAACAAGGTGACATATGTGTTACTGATTGGCCCAGACGGGGACTTCATCATTCGTGGGGGACGACATGTTTACTGGTGCCTCAATGTGTTGAAAAAGACATCGATTGTTCTCCTTTCTCCTGTGTTGTTCTCCTTTCTTTTGATAACAATTTTTTCTTCATATTTCTCCTCACACTGCCCTCCGACATGCAGGGATCGGTTCCGTACCTCGGTCAATGTGGTCGGGGACTCCTATGGAGCAGGTATCGTGTACCACCTTTCCAAAGACGAGCTCGACACCTTCGATGCCCAACAGAGCCGGGTTGAGGAATTTGAGATGGCAAAGACACAATCCTACTTTGAAAATAACACCAACCAGAATGTATATGCAACTCACCACAGCTCAATCTTGATAGACGACTGCAAGGTACATTTCACGTTAACGGATATAGAGACTTGTATGTAGAGAATCCTCCCCAGCTGTTTGTCTGTGTTTGTCTTTCTTTTCATGTGATTTCGTATACAGACATACGTGTGTATTTGTGAATAGAACATTTTATATTTTCATAGAAAACAATGTTAAAAGGTGAAAAGGATTCACCTGTTAGTGATATGAAAAAGCAGTTTTTGTGATACCAGTGTATAGGTAATCAAAAGCATTCAAATTTTTTTTTTTTCCATTTATGTTCTTATATACTTTTGCTTTTGCTAACATCCTTAAGAAATCTGTTTTTCTCACATGAAATCCTTATGAACTGCCTAAGGTGTTTTTATATTTTTAAGCATCAACCTTTCCTGAGCTTTGTCTTGTATCAGATCATCTTTGATTTGTATTTTTCTTTGGTATGTCTTAATTGATTTTCTAAGGAAGTGTGGTTTTTTTCTTTTCTTAATTGAACATGTATTTGTGGCAGCCCTGACCAAATTACGGCTTAAAATTTTTGGCTGACTTTTAAAAAAGTGTTTTTGTTGCCAGTGGTACACATAAAGACTGCTATTTCACCATGTTGCATCCAAAGTGACATACCTTCATGAAATGCCTATCTCAAATCCTCATTTGCTATCCATATTGTAGCTAGCTCTCCAAATAGAGTAGGACTACAGCAAGAAAGTGATTGCTGTTGTTTTTGGAGCATTTTATTAGATTTTAATCATAGTACTTTTAAAAAAAAAATATTGCATTGCCTGTATGATGCAACTTTTTTATCTGATACTAAAGTTGCATTCTGATCATTTTGATGAACTGATGAGTATTAGTAATTCGGTTGGGGCAGAGAATCCATAAAATACATGGCCAAAATTATAATCATCCCTGTTTTGAATGCTACTGTCACTGACAAAACTACATTACAGTCACATGCACAACAGCATCACTGCGTCAATGTATCATATTCAGAGAGATTACATGTTTTTTTCTATTTGGAAACCAACGTTGGGGATTCACACAGTAAATTCAGCCCCGAGGTCAATGGCCTGAACGTAACGAAGCGCTGGTTTCTCTGCTCCCAACCTTTGACGGTTTGCATATGACGGTGCCTTGGCCCCGTAGTTAGATGTCCTTGATAATTGCTTGCAGGTTACCATGGGCAAAAATGGCAAGACTGCAGAGTTCTCTCTTGTTGAGGAGGAACCATGGAAACGCGAGTAAAGCGAATCCAGATGCTGCTGCGCCTTACCCTGATTTCCACCAGCTTTTTCTTTCTGCCGACAAAACAAAGCAAAACAACAACAACAAAAACAAATCAAAGTTAGCAGAGACAACTGTTCGTTCTGCAATACCAAACTATGGTCGGACAGTTGTTCTTCTTTCCGGTTACCCAACAGGCTCTAGCCACTGCAGCAAACTACGGATGACTCACCAACTTGTTCTAGATCTTGCGCTTGTCCTGATTAGATACACTGTAAGGTAAAGTGGTGCGTTTCAGGCACTTTGTACGAATGAAACATTCAGTTGACAACACTCAGCCTTACTTGGTGCTGCTGCAAGCTTTCTGTTTTCCAATGAATGCTTTTCGTTTTAGCTTAAAAGGCAGAGTTGATCATGTGTGTTCTTTGGATTATGGTCTTGCCAATGTAATACCATACAAGGACCAAGTGACAGATGGGTTGAACATTGGAGTAATCGACCATGAACAAATATAACAGGTCAACGGGTGAGAATTTCACAAATTGTTCCATTAACCATTGATTGTTTTTGTATGGTTGTCACTATCCATGTATGCTTCATGTATTTCAATGGTTTCTGAAACAGTCTGCCTTCTCATAAAATGTTCACAAACACTGAACCGATTCAGTTTCAAGATCAAGCAGACTTGGTTTATGAAAACAGAAAATGAACTAAACAAAACAAAACAGTGCCCCCTGTGGCAGTATGATGAAAGTGCAGGTTGGTAAAAGACTACATGATCTTTGACTGTTTGACTTAAGGGATTACACCCTGATGTCGCACACACGGTCAAGCCTAAGTAGTGGAGCTTAGCTCCGGACTTAGACTTAGAGGTGTGGCCTCCAAATGTGGCAACATATTTATAAATGGTGGCCGACACAAACAGTGCAGGATATGTTGCAGAGAGCCATGCAGGGGCAAATAGATGACTTGTAGGGTTCCTTCCCACGTGCAGGCACCAGAGCATCACCAATTAATGTATTCTGTTTTTATGCTTGTATCTATTCTTTATGTGTGAAGCACTGAGTTTGTGTTTGTAGTCCAAAAGTATGCTTGTGTATTGGAATGTGTGTGTACGCATATATGTGTCTGTGTTCATGTGCGTGCGTGTTTCAGAAGGAGAGAGAGAGGGGGGGGAGGTAAAGGGAGAAAGAAACAGATACAAGGAGAGAAAGAGGGGTTGTCTCTCAAACTCTCAGCAGGCCAGTGCATTGCTCTGTGTTTTGTTTCAAACTGTTCATTTCTTTGCTAAATGACAACCTTGCCTTGACGATGTCAACTGCAAAGTGCAGTCAGTGTGATGATTTAGACATGGCTGGATAAAAGTAACTATCCATTTCAATAGAATGTTAGGACTGATATTGGATTAGAAGAAATAAAGGTCTGTCAATCTTTACCACACTTCCAGTGAGGACGGCTGGGCCTTCCTCACAACATTTCCCTTGGCTCTTGCAGTGTTTAGATGCAGTTTTGAAACAGTAGATATACAAATACAATAAAAGAAGCTTGTAATTAAGTATAACGTTAACCAGCTATTGGCATGTCTGTTTAGCACGTGCACACTAGATTCTGCCTCCTGGACTTGGACAAATCTGATGCCGTAAAACAACAAGGTCACTGGATGTTGGCTGAATCTGTACAGGTCAAACTGAAAACGGGACTATTTATTTCTCTTTTTGCACCAGCGTATATCTTCATGTTTAAAGTGCCTCCTTGCACTTTGTGTATATATTCTATCTAGGTCAAGAGTATAATTAAAGTGTATAGAATCTGAAATTTTTTGTCATCTGTCAGAATTATAATTTTTTTGCTATACGTTTCTATACAAAAAAAGACCACCATATTACAAAAGTTAAAATGATAGAAGTGTTGTTCAGGGTTATGAAGTTTTAGTTATTTATTTACAGTTTTGTCTGTTTTTAAGAGTTAGATGCTGTTTGTACTATCACTTTACTACCAAACTACTGTACGGCATTCCAAATGATTGACAGAGAAGAAATGAAAAATATGAAAAACAAAATATATATTTTTCACTTGTTAAAGGCCCTATATGTAAATTGTTACTCTTACTGACACCGGTGGCCATTAGGGGAACTGCAGTCAGTCTCTTACATGGGCTCCTGGCTCGTGCGTGCCCCGTGTGTGTGTGTGTGTGTGAGATAGGCAGGCTCGGGAACGCGCATAACGTCACATCCGGTAGATTTGCTGGGAAAACTCGGCCCGAGTCCTCCCCAGTCCTGCTCATACAGAGACTGAACGGCTGAACAGAGAGAGACAAGGCTGGTGTCATTAGTTCTCATTAGTTATGGAGAATTCACTCATTGGCAATAAAAAACGCTTAATGAATGTAAATTTTGGCCGAAAATGTACATATAGGGCCTTTAATGATGAGTGAATATTGTTACTGACTTAACTCAAGTTGTAACTTTGGTTGTTTTAGGTTTGCAAGCCTGTAAAGTCAAATGAACACGTTCTGTTAGAGTTAAATTAAGACTCAAGAGAATATTGGTGTTCGTAGCTACACCTAAGCAAGCCGCCCAGTATTTGGCTAAAGAACTGTCTCTCTCCAAAATGGAAAAAGAGTCATCATTTCAAACCCATTATCTATTCATTTACAACTATGTCAGTTTGTCTTCTTTGTCACTTTCCTCCCGAGGCCCTTGCTGTAAATAAGAGGATGTTCTTAGTCAAATGGCCTGGTGTAACAAGGATTAGATTTTTCTATACATATTTATGTCAAAATGTACATTTAGATACTAACTAACCTTATATTTTGTATCTCTTTTTGATTCAACACATGTTGGTCCAAGAATGTATTCAACATTTTCCCCTCGTCTGACACCTCCATGAAATTAATTGTAGTGCTAATAGTTCCTTTGACGTTGACTGGGTGAATGTGAGCGGGATTGAAAGGGGGCATACTAAATAAACTATAAGCACAAAAATATTTTGTCGGACAAATGGACTAAAAGTGTGTAAACGTTTTAATACTTGTGTGTACATATTAATGGAAACAAATAAATGTTTATTGATGAACAGCATTTGTGTTTATTTCTCAGATTTCACAGTAATAATGATACAGCATATTAACATAAAAAAAACTGCATGGTAAACAAATGAGCAACGCAAGTTCAGTCAGGAAACTCTGGCTGGCTTCAGCTGATTGGACAAACTCAGCAGCGTGTTTACAAGTGAACCAATCATCTTACGCCACCCTAATGCCAAGCCTTTTAAATGACACGTCTCCTCACCTGTCAGCTGCTGACTGACTGCTGCTCTTGTGCGACCGTGCTGTCATGCGAAAATGCTTTTTGTTCACCCACCTCCTCCCCAGCTCCACCTGTTTAGATCAGTTTTTATGTTCTATATGGGGTTATGTTTTATACATTTGCAGCAGCAAGCATAAAAGCAGATCTATTCCGCCAAAACCAAACCTACTGCTATGTAATAACAGTTAATAAACGTATTAACATCAATATGTGAGTTGTCCTGACTGAACTGAAATAGTTGTACTGTGCAGTCTATCAAGACACTCAACATGCAAAACAAGTTAGTGGGCTGAATGCTATTCAGTAAAGGTAAGAGTGTATGGGGAAATCCACAGTGCAGCTCAATATAAATTACAATCAACAGAGTCTACGTTAATATAATGAAAAACAGACTCAAAAACATTTGAACCTGACTGGACACAAAATCATACGCCTGTCCACCGACACGTTTAAGTTATAAACAGTGAAAACAATAGTTTAAATGATAATATGACAATAAATATGTCAACAAAGTTACTCCTGCAGTTTCAAAGTACAGGTGTGTCGAGAGTTTTGAAGAGGCCAGTATTCTTGTACTGACTGGGCTCAGAGCCATGAAGGTCCACCGAAATCCTCTGATCAAATTCACCTGCTCAAAATACAATCTTGTGGTTCTGTGATGAGTCTCAAGCCTCCGCTAAGGGTCTGCTTTGGAGTCTGAAGGCAATGGCTCTTTCTCTGGAAGCTCATCCAGTTCGATGACTGTGTACTCTGTTGCCTGTCCATTGTCCCTGGGCATGTCTTTCTGCAGAAATGTCTCCATCTCTTGCTCCCTCTGCTGGTTTCTGGAGTTTGCCTTGGTCTCCTCCTTCTTCTGAGATACTTGGTTTGGTCCATTCCAACTAAGCAGCAAGTAATGGTGAGAATACAGTTCTATCGTTAAAATATAGTTATATCGAGAAAAATATTGTTCCTCTGAACTGAGGTTCAATGCTAAGAATATATATCTATATATTTTTTTTTTTCTGCTGTTGAAATCTCACCTGTCTCTGGTAGCGATGGCAATGAAGATTATTACTATTGCTAACACGCCAACAGAAAAACCAGTAATGATCTTCCAGCCTAGTGATATGGGAGAGATAGGGTAAGTAAGCAGAATTATCAAGTCACTTTTGGGGTTAAACTCATGAAAGTTTCAGTATGTCATTCCCTGGTTAACTAAGAGTTAAAAAATCTCTTGGAGCCAATCCTGCAGAAATTCCTCGTTGGATTACTAAATGCCTTTTTTTCTGGACTCACCATGTGTACTGTGTCCTTTTTGCTGGGTTGAAGCAGGGTCAACAGAATTTTCTGTTAAGGACCAGAAAACAGTGAGTTAAAAGCAAAATCTTTCATAGACAATCAATGAACATTTATCTCAATAATATGATAGTGACATTAGAAGTAACTATTAGGATAGGTGTAGACTATTTACCAACTCTGACTGGATGTTTCTGAGAGTCGATCCGCTTCTCCTCAATCATCACTGCTGTAGAAGCAAGAGTTTGCGTCGTCTCTCCAGCAGGAGGCACCACTGTTGATACACTGGATACGCCTGAGCCTGAGCCTGAGCCTGAGCCTGAGCCTGAGCCTGAGCCTGAGCCTGAGCCTGAGCCTGAGCCTGAGCCTGAGCCTGAGCCTGAGCCTGAGCCTTCCACAAACATAACAAAAGCCCTGGAGGTTGCTGGTGTAGTGCTAGGTCCTGCTGCTGCCTGTTGTTCTGTATCACTGTGGTCATTTATGCCAGACACAGAGCTGGAGCTGAGGGTTGAGCTAGAGCTGGAGGTGGTACTAAAGCTGGTATCAGGGTTCAGGCCTAGCATCTCTTCATCTCCAGACTCTGAAATGGGGCTATGGCTTGGAGTGAGGTGAGAAACTGAGCCGGGGCTCAGGGTGGTGAGGCTCGAGTCGAGGCTGAGGACAGCAGTGCCAGCACTCTGTGAGACTGAGCTGTGGCCGGGGGCGAGGCTTGATTGGGCTACACTTTCCGTGGTTTCTTCAATAAAAAGGTCTTCTTCTTCTTCAACACTTGGCACTGATGAAGCGATAGAGCCAGACTGAGGGCTTTGGGTGGAAAATGAATTTGCATTTAAGTCTTCACTATCTCTCAGCAACACGGTGGAGGCAGAGCTCTGAGTAGGTGGAAGACTTGGAGCTAGGCTTTGATAGAGTCCATCGCCATTCTGTTCCTGCTCTGAGGTTGAGTAATCACCGCTGCCCTCCACAGCTCCACTGGCCTCCACAATATCAGATTCATCTGAAGGGGTTTGAGAGTTTCCCTGGATGTCTGATAGTTGAACCGTCGTGTTACTTTTGGGTGATTCAGTGGTGATTGAAAGGAAAAATGACGGATCGACGATGAACCCATCCGTTATGGCCTCTCGAAGAACGTCATCCTCAGCACTGGCAGGAATTTGTGTTACAGCTAGGACAAAGAAGAGGAAAAATCCAGTGTTTACATAATAGCCATGACATGAGGGGAAAGGACATTTACAAAGCTTTTTTGTATTGCCACACGGCTTACGTGCTTCGCCCCAAATTCTTGTTTAAACTTGTTGTGGTCTGCTGAGGCTTTTGATGAGGTGTGGTAAGAGACAGGGCAAGTAATTATTAACTTGGGTGACTAATCGTCTTTGTGTGTGTTAACAAAGGAGAGGCAGTTTCATCAAATTATTAATTTTCATTAAAGCATACCACACAGCTTTTGGCACGCCCAATAAAACAGCGTAAACCATGTCCCTGAAGAAAGCCATTGTCAGGGTTTGGCATCACATAAGCTCTTGATCTTGAAAGTGGAAGTGAGAGACATATAAGGCAACAAAACTTTATCAGCCAATGGATGCAGAAATGAATTGTTGGAGATGGCTTTACTTTAAAAAAAAAGGTCATTCAAATTGAAGCCTTATTTATTGCATGTGTTTTCACAACTTAAGTAATCATATTTCTGTAAAATGGGATTTTTTTACATACTGATTTGTGAGTTTGTTTATTCTCTTGGTGCTTAACAGAGCCATTTGTATTATCTCTTTGCGGTCTGTTGCATAATAAAATCTCAAGAAACTAAAATCAAAATAATTTCAGAATCCCATATCATACCTCTCCATTCACCGTTTCTGTCCAGTCACGTTCAGTGATTGGTGATCGCTATGAAGTTACCGTTTGCCCAGACTTGTGTAACAGCTCTTCACCGATCTTTGGTTTCACCTTATTCCGGATACATGCATCAATGCACCTCCTGGAGCAGCTCAGCACATTTTTACAAAGACCTCTGTGTGTAGTCAGGAGGGCCAATGAAACCTGTGCACCAACAACGAAATACTACTCTGGAATTCTTAGAGACAGAGTTGGGGCCCATGAGTTAGGTTGAGGGTGAGAGAGCTGCTGACTCACAAGGTAAGCAAAAGGACAGCCTGGGAATTATTTTAATTCCAGATGTCAATGTAGATCATTTATTTGACACTAGTACCGACTGCAAAACCCATGACTATATGTCCTTAATAAAAGGAAGGATAACATTAAAGTGCCAGAACCTAGCACTACGCCATCGTCATTTCATCATCCAGTGGTCAATATCCGAGATGGGAATGACGGCAGAGAATGAAATACACAATGCTGTGATAAGCAGCATCAATAAAAGTGTCACACACCTCTGTTTGGATTTGGATCAAAAGTTTACAGCTTCCTCCTTAAAGTCAAAATCACTTGGCTATTAGAATCACACTAACATCCAGGGGAAAGAGAGAGTGTGTGTCTATGTGAGAGAGAGAGAGGGAGAGAGATAGAGAGAGAGAGAGATGTCACTTACCATTGACAGGTATTGACTGAACAAGGGTCAAAAGTCCAAGAATAACCCCTAGAAGAAGACTCCTCATCCTGAGACCAGAGATCGGCGATGGAGCGATGAACTGAGGTTTACTGTACGCAGGCCGGAAGTATCTGGAACACTGAACTGATGATTTGAGGCAGGTGAAATCTTTTTATACACAGAACCAGAGTAGGACAACAATGGTTGGCGACACATGCAGGAAGGCTGGCACACCTGTGAACACACCCTCTTCCTCACTGATTCCCTCACACACTTTCACACACCCCTTTCTCTTTTCCTCAGTCACAGCCAACACAGTGTTGTTGGGGAAGCTACTATGTTTTGCATGCTACCAGTTACTTCACATTGGAAGAAGATGAACTACAACATAGCTACACACACAGAGATATATAGCTTTGTTAACTTAAGTCACTTAGGAAAAGTAGTTCAAACATATAATACAAAATTACAAGACTGAAAACAATACCACTGATTAGGATGTTAACAAAATAATTCGTTTTGTAACACTTTATAATGGTGTTATTCCAGTACATTAACCTGTGTATTAACCTATGGAAAAGTATTGTAAGTACACAATATTACTTGGGTACTTGATGAAAACCTAATAACACACCATTCAAACGGCTTCATTAAAACAGTGTTGTTACAGTGTTGTAAGTATGTTATGTATTAGGGAGATTTTGGCGGGGTGTGTAAATATATAAAAGGGTCTTTGTAACATCTGACTTGTTAATTAGTTTATAGCCAAAAACAGTTGGTAGTTGCCTCAATATGACAATAAAAGTAATAAACTAAAAACACTATCCAAATTCGAATTTAGTTTAACTACCACGAGTAACTATAAAATGTAGTTAAACCAGTAGTTTAATTATGCTACATGTAGTGAAACTACTCCCTACATCTAGTTCAAGTTCAAGTTCATTTATTGGCTGGACGATGAGTCTAGCCCTAGAAACCCAAATGTCCGTGACTGACTGACTGACTGACTGACTGACTGAGTATTGAAGTTACACCATTGGTCGACTGACTTGACTGACTGAATGATGAAGTTACACCATTGGTCGGCTAGTCTGATGACGTCATCACATTATGACATCATCACATTATACATCATCACATCGTGACATCATCACATCATGACGT
>OMLI01091284.1:0-13931 GCA_900302605.1 Rondeletia loricata
AAATAACCTCTGTGGCCCAGACAGGGTGACGTGTCAGCCCAGGAGAGGCAGACAGTCATGTGATCACAAACTATAGTTGTATATACAGCAGAAGCAACATTTACATTGAATGTAGAATACTGGTAAGCTTACCCGCCCACGTTTTTTTAACACATTTTGTTTAATATATCTGTCTACTGTATCTGTTACATATTACATTTATTCTGTATTCTTAATATTATGCATTCTATCTTACCAGTATTCTACATTCTATGTAAATGTTGCTTCTGCTGTGTATACAACTATAGTTTGTGATCACATGACTGTCTGCCTCTCCTGGACTGACAAGTCACCCTGTCTTGGCTACAGAGGTTATTTGTATCAGTGCACTTCCTTCTCACCCTTATCCTGACGAAGATCCTTTGGGATCGAAACGTTGATCGGTTTGGTGTAAATAAATACCTTTGGGAGCATTACAGCAGTGTGCCGACTCTATCATTCATAAGTATACTTTTTTTCTGTTCAGCACCTGCACGAAGTATTTGGATGTACGTGTTTTACCTTTTTTACCTGTCTAAGGCACTAACACCACCCACCCTCAGGTGAGCAGTCGCCATGACGACACTGGATGACAAGATTCTGGGAGAGAAGCTGCAGTACTACTACAGCAGCAGTGAGGATGAAGGCAGTGACAATGAGGATGAGGAGGGGGAGAGCAAGACCATCCGCGACCCCAGCATCCTGGAGCCTGAGATAGAGTACAGCCCTGATGGAAGTGCTGTCAACACAGGTAGCTAACACAAGCATGTACACATTGACACACACACACGCTTTGATGAGTCCCTCACATGAATTTTCATGTAATTAAGCAACAGGCAATGAGAGTCTGCGCTTTATAGTGACTCTGCTTTGCATCAAGCCTAACAATGCCTCTTGGCTCTTCTAAAATGACTGTAAACTACAGTGTCGAGTGGCTTATTGCCTTTGTAAAATGGCAGTAACACAACATTCTTAAAAAAAAGAACACTAATGTTCAATAATATTTTAGATTTAATCAGCAATAATAGTAATAATAATAAATTATTTTCTTCCGTCAAGCAATCTAGTCCTTGAACAGTGGCTAAACATAAGTAGAGGTAAGGTGATGATTTTTGGTTCGCACATGGATATTTAAATTAACAGTTCTGCATTCACAGGTGTTCATTTAGCCTATTGGGTATTTTACCAGGCTTTGAAAATGACTCAGCCAATCAGAACTGAGGACTGGAACAATCAATTTTTTAAGATAAATTATGTCCCAGTATTTGTTTTTTGTTTGTTTGCTGAATTAAAAAATAAGAATTGATGCATGTGAGGAGAAACTGTCAAGGAGAACACAACATTTTTAGCTCATTGCTTTTTACTTTCATCCATCATCCATCCTTCATGTTTTAAGCACAAAGTAATGTATACAGTAGTTTCCTGGTGACGGTGACACTGGCTATTCCTTCTCAGGACCAAAGGGTGTGATCAATGACTGGAGGAAGTACAAGCAGCTGGAGGTGGAGCAGAGGCAGGAGCAGAAGAAAGAGATGGAAAGATTGATCAAGAAGCTGTCCATGACCTGCCGCTCTGACCTGGACCTGGAAAAAGATCAGGAGAAACAGAAAGACCTGCAGGACAAGATCAAAGGCAAAGTGAGCAGAATTGGGACAAAAATACATATATTATACATGCACTGGGAAAGAAACACATTTTAAAAGGCTGCATCCGAAAACCTCTACTAAAACCATGTGGCATTTATTTATGCATTGAAGTTTCATCTACATGCCTTTCATCAGGTGTGAAAAGCGTATGCCATGCATTTCTCTGAGAAGCCTTGGAATAGGCAAGAAACAGGTGGTGATCATCGTGCAGTCAATTACTAATGTAAATTCTAACTCTGAATTGTGTTTTACTTGTGCACTTAAGGTGAGCTTATTGGGCAAGGGAATTGTTGGCCTAACCTTGTTGTTCCTCACACCATCCATGCAGTGTATGGGTAATTCCCTCCTGAACCTGAGTCACACTTGCCAATGTAACATTGGTTGTGAAAAGGGCTAACTATTGTGGAAAAAGGCCAAATACTGGGAATGTTTTCATCAAAAACAAGCGGATCAACATGGTGGAAAGAAGTTTTCTTACACCATGTAAATATTGATTGATAAACTTTAGTGATACTCACAAATCATTTCACAGTAGTTTAATGCACCTGCTAACTAGCATGCAGCCTCAGACGTCTCACAGTACCCATTACCCAGAAGGCCATGAGGTATAAACTTGACCATTGTTACTAAGTAACCAGTACAACAAAATCAACACTTTCTACATGTGCAGAGAAATTTTACTCAGGTTTTTTCTTGTCATAGAATTATAATTAGCCACTGTAGATGTCACCAGTCTAACAGTGTAGAATGAAAATTGGCTGATTATGATTGGCTGCATATCAAACAGAGCTTCCCTACACTGAGGTCATGAAAAAAGAAGCAGCTCACTAGATTGACCTTAATTAACTCTGTTTCCTCTTTGCCTCCCCGCCAGATGACCCTACAGGAGTACAACATGCTCCAGGAGGAAGATGATGATGAAGACTTCCTCCAGCACTACCGTATGCAGCGCATCGAAGAGATGCGGCGCCAGCTGTGCCGCGGCAAGCGCTTTGAGCAGGTCTATGAGCTGACTAGTGGAGAGGAGTTCCTGGAGGCCCTGGACAAGGAGGACAAAAGCACCCTGGTCATGATCCACATCTATGAGCCGGATGTCCCAGGCTGTGAGGCCATGAGTGGCAGCCTGCTGTGTCTGGCTCAGGAATACCCACTGGTCAAGTTCTGCAGCGTACGCAGCTCAGCCATCAGCACCAGCGCACTGTTCAGAGGCAGTGCTCTGCCAGCCCTGCTAGTTTACAAAGGAGGGGACCTGATCGGCAACTTTGTGCGGGTCACAGACCAGCTCGGGGAAGACTTCTTTGCTGTAGATCTGGAGGCCCTGCTGCAGGAGTATGGCCTGCTGCCAGACAAGCCCGTCCTCATCCCGAAGACCGTTCGCAATGGAGCCATCACACAGCACACTCAGAGTGATGAGGACTCTGATCTTGATATAGACTAGAGCCACGATGTGTAACATGTATCACATGCACAGGAAACACACACACACACACACAGTCTGCATGGACTATAGACCCCTTTTATATGTATGAAGACGCCCGTAGTGATGACTGAGCCAGGGTTGGAGCAGTGCATGTTGCTACTCACACAGCATCGTACAACCAACTATGAAACAGACCCGGAGGCAAATGCACACACAAAATGAGATATACACCACAACCCAGAGGGCATTCATCATGACATTATCATTCCATAGTAAACATTAGTTATATTTAATAAGAGTAAATGTCAACCAATATTGATGACCTGTTGTCATGTACAGCGAGGATTATGCAGGTGTTACATAGGTTTAATGTTTTGTTTGAGCTATGTGAGTGTTATCTATTTATTCTGTGTTAAAACATCATTTTTTCCCCTGGCTTTTTGTTTCCTTGTCTTGTTTCATGTGCATGTTCATGGTAGTAATTGTGTTTCACTCTGTAGAGGATAAAACCTCCAGTCCAAACTGACTTGTAGTTAGTTTTATAACTTTTATATGTGTTGGACCATTTCAAACCTGTTGAGATAATAGTGGGGAAAATAAACGAGGTGTTTTAACTCACTTTTTTTTTGTTTTTCTGGGCTGTGCAAGTTAGGGGTCTGGCTCCTAAGAGACAAACTGAAAAAGCAAAGTTGATAATAGTTTTTCAGACAACTGGTCAAGGTTAAATCAGTAGCATCTTAGTAATCAAAGGTTAAGCACATAGGGCTACCCTGGATTCATCACATTTGATTCACAGATATATTTGTATGTGTAGAGACATGAAGCGTGACGTACAGCATTGCGGCTCACAGACATTACAACAATGGTGCAAGTATTTACAGAGACATTACACCTTTGCTCCTTTCTCAGTCTTATGAACTGGACTACTAGCGGACATGATAAAAGGGGACCTCAACGTTCACAAATGAACACTTGGAATAAGCTATCCAATAGCCTTAATTACTGTTTTACACTAAAATTGGGATTTGAATAAAAGTAGTAGACAAAAATATAATGCAGTGCAATATATATTCCTTTGTGCTTAATTCCTATTTATCATAACAAAAATATGATTCCTCAAGCAACTATTAAGCAATTTCACAAAGAATGGAAAATTAATTTGCCTACAGTAGTAACCAGAAAGTAATTTAAACACCTCAGGAGTCGCCAGTTTCAAGCAGCTACAAGTCAACTTTCTGTCTGATGATACACCAGCATCAACAGGCTCCTTTCCAGCTCAGCACATTTCCCAGAGATGATCTGTCCAACACACAGATTGTGAGTAGGTCAATTCATCCAATCTAGCCCAGTCAATAACCACTCTCTCACAACAAGGCTAAACAGGGATAGCCAGGACTAGTGCTAATATTTGTAACGGTATCAAAAACACTATTCACTTATGTGAAACTATATAGCCCAGCGACAGATAACGACTATAGCTCTGTGTGGCTGTTGAGTGGAAACCAGGCTAATGTAGCCTACAAACAGCTCAATAGCAGCAGGGTGAGAGAGGGTAGTGCCAGCAGCAGGAGGGATGTTTCTTCGTGGAGGGGACCGGCTGAGCTGCGGGGGTCGTGTCCACACAGGGCATGCTCCAACAGGAGATGGGTCTCTGCACTGATGCCTGCCAGGAAGTAAGAAATAAGAGCAATATCAGCTGATGCAGGTTTTATTTAGCAGCCTAAACCTATCCATTTACCAAGTGAGGCTGATATGGTGCTGCGAGAAGCAAGGCCAAGTTGTGGCAGAGTTGATTAACAAAACATTTCATTATCCCTCTGGTGTTTGCTGCAGTCTACATGGCCAAGAAATCAATGCCAACTAATGGTATGGCCTCTGCCACATTGTGTGCTCAATGCAGTGAATCTGCTGAAGGCTATTCACAACTGGTGTCTGACCTCTATTCAATGAAATGTTTCAGTTTGCAGTAGAGAGAGGCAAGAAATGATACCCACCATGTTCCGACCATTCATCCCACAGATGCTGAACATCCTCATCATGATGCTCATGGTGATCATGATGATCTTGGTCTGTATCAACCACACAAAATAGCTATATCATAGCTGAACAAGGTTCTTTTCTCTGCATGTATACATCTGTCACATCTGCACCAAGGCATGAACAATAAATTACTTCTTCCTTAAAAGTTTAAAAGTTACTAATCACAAATAACAAAAATCACTCTATTGGGTGAAGTGCAGTGTGAAACACTAAAAGGAGAAAGGAAATACTAATAATATATCTGGAGAGAACATGAATGAAACAGGTCAATGTAGAAGAGGCAAAACATGGGAAAACAGAAGGGAAAGGATTAAGAAAAAACAGACAGGACACAAACAGGAAATGAAAACAAGAGGGGAAAAAAGGAGAAAGCAAAGCGCTGTGTTGACCTTGTGGGGCCCAGCACTGTCAAAATGCAACATTTCATAAAACTGTTAAGTGTTAAGTCTTGAGACCCAATTCTGTCTAATCGGTTTGGTATCTTTGTGTATGATCAGCATTATTTCAGCACGTGGAAACTGCCTGTTCATTGGAAAAGTTATTGTTCTCTTACAAAACACTACGTTGTCAGCAAATAATGCAAATTAATCGTTGAAATACTTTTCTTGCCATTTAAGGTGTGGATTGTGCCAAAACAGAACTTTGTGAAACGTTGTGAAAGTTGGAAAAAAATGCAACTCAAGGAGGAGTTGCTAATATCATCCATTTTGGCTCTCAGTCATATTTCTAACAGTTTAGTTTTTGGTCCTCAAGACAAAATTATTTTCAGTTACAGCAGCCATCCACAACAAACAGCAACATAGTAATTACAGAGGAACAGTCTCAACAGAAGAACAAGACCAACACAGAAACAAGATCAAAACAAAAAGGACTATAGATTTTCCAAATTATGCAGAAATGAACAACGTCAAAGGCACTTTTGATGACTCAACGTAGAAACAAATCATCTATTTACAATTGAAACCCATTTGCTTCAGGGCTATATGTGCATTTAAGGGTAATTTCTCTCTATGCAATGGAACAGTAGTCACCCAAACACTTCCAACATTAAGCACTCTTTAACACAGAGATACAGAACATAAACATAAATATTTGAAGTGAAACTTAGTCATTAAATGACTAAAGCAAGTACTTCCAAAGGCTTTTCATCCCCCCCCCACACACACATACTAATTTAGATCTGTACTACTGTATATATATATATATCCTATATGGTAAAGAGGATTCAGTACCATTTGAGTGGTGCCAGAGCATTCGTTTAAGTGCCCTGAGGGCTTGGGTGAGGTTCTCCAGCTGGTCATGTAGGTGGATATTCTCCTCCATCAATGCATGGATGGTATCCTGCAGTTCAAAGCTCCGACTTTGCAGGACCAGCAGAGCCAGGGGCAGGAACCAGAGCGCTGGCCTCAGCCCCCTCATAGCGACCACAGCACACAACCTCTAAAAGAGGGGAAAAGCTTGCACATCTTCACAGAGACCACATCATCCCTTCGTACATTCAAATCCCACGCGAAAGAGCTGTGCTTCACCACAGAAATGATTGGCACAGGATACTTTATCAGCTTAACTCTAAGGGAGGTGACGACAGTATTTTTATTTTTTTTTCAAAGCTGGAAGCGGAAAGCTGCCAGTGGGCTACTTTAAAATAAATCTATCCAATGTTTCCACACCAGTTGGCACAGACTGTGAATGCAGCAATAAAGGCCCCATCTACTTGAATCTGATCTACATTAAATAAAAATGATATGCTTTCTACATTTACTGAGAGGTAACTGTTTAATGCTTCTCAAATCACTGTAAAATGTGGACTCACAACATAGGGGTGTCAGAATGAAGTAATGTGCACACTGGGACATAGATAATCAATGCAGATAGGGACATGCATCCTCCTGGTATTTAATTAGTTGCAAGTCGTTTCTGTCACGTGCAGCAGAACATGTTCATCATGAGGACAGCGCCATGTCAAGAGGAACGGACCAATACCAAGTACTAAACAGGTGCAAAAAAAAAAGCTACCAGCGTAGTCCTTGAACATGAAAACGTGCCTCGATCTCAACAAGAACACAGACAGCTTTTTGGGGTTGGTCAGTTCTATTGGCAGAGAACAGAACAGTAGACTGAGTGGAACTTCATTATAAGTAGGTTGGCCAAAACAGACTAATTGCCCAATAAATTAGGTCCTAGCCACATTAGCAAACCACTGACATCAGGTTCTGGGGTAAAATGTTGAGCGCATATGAAACAGCACTACAACTCATAACAGCCGTCAACATTACATTACATTGAATGTAATTTAAAAAATGGTGCTTACAGCAAATCTCTAGACATGGATATCAAACTTACCTTCAGGCTATGTTGGGGTAGATGCTTCCGCTTTCAAAATTAAGCCTGTTGCAGGATGGCTACATGTTTTCCAATTCCATCACTTCTTGATGACACACTGGTCATAGAAATTGTACTGCATTTGTCAGTGTCTAGGTTCAAATGTTATTTTCATGTTCTACAGCTGTCCCAAGCCTAACTAAATCTACCAGCAGTCAAGTGTGACAAACACTAAACCAGTCTGAAAAAACAAAACAAAATCCCAAAACTTCTTGGGTACGTATAATTTCCCAAATGTCTAGGACCAGTAAAACTTTCAAATTCCATGTATTTTTCCAGGTTTTACATGCCTTCAACACTGACAAATAAGAACAAGCTGAATGTCATCAAGTGACAAAATACTGGCAAAATCACAGATTTCTGAAATTTTCATAATCATCAGTCATCCTGCATATCAAAACACCTCTAGGTCTAACCAAAATCCATGGTCACATTATTTAAGACTCATGACAATGTAGTGTCTTTTCCAAACAAAACGTTTTTATTATTTTATATCATGTGTATGTTTATGCGGTCTTGGTAGCCCTGGTGCGCTTCTTTTTGACCACGACGGGCTTCTGGCTCTTCAGGATGGCACTGGCACGACGCAGGGCCGCCTGGGGAAATTATAGACTCAAATGACTATTCTTTAATGCTTTAAAAGACAAAACTTAACTAAAGGGACCAGCTTTAGATACATCATACAAACCAAGGTGGTTACTACAGCTGAGTCTTCTGTGTGTGACAATATGAGTGGACTCACCATGCGCAGGTCCTTCCTGTAACTGTTCTTTCTAATGATGTGCCTCAGGCTGTTGAGGGTGGCACGGGAGTTCTTGTTGATGGTGATCTTCTCATATGAGTTGGCAGGTTTGTGCTGACCTGTGCAACAAGAAAAAACAGAAAATGGTTATGCTAGTGTAACTATATTAGCAGTAATTACCCAGAAATAAAACAATTAACCTTTCAGTGCATCTCCAAGAAAGATCACAAAATTGTGCTCACAAGAAAGATGCACTTAAACAGCCCATCATCTTTTATCCTGTAAACGCCAAGTGTAGAGGTAGTTTACCCAACATTCACACACAGGCACAGCATTAAGACTGAGATTTCTTTGAGAGCTTGAGGTATCTTCGTGGGCTCATATGCATAGTTTGTCTTTACTAGTTCAGCATGCTAGCAAATTCAAAAAAGGGACAAGGATTCCAGTAATTTGTGTGGTAAAGTGCGGTGATAAAATCTAGCCTAATTTCCACGTTAAGGCCGAACGGTTCAGAGCACGGAGAGAAACGGTTCCAATGGAGTTTCCACCTGGAAACGGTTTGGCACGGAGCGCTTACAAACCGTGCCCAGCACGATTTTCTCGGCACGGTTAGACAACCGTGTTCAATGCAGCGGAACCGTTCGGGTGAATGACGTAGGTATTCACGGATTGGATGCCAGTTTTGTGACTCTGCATCCGGTCTCTTCACATCCTCTTCCGTAAGCTAGCAGTTAATATAAAACCTCCTTGAAGCTAGGTCGGTAGAGAAGCTAAATAAAAATGCCCGAAACTGTGATACTTCCTAGTCCTGGTTTTAGCAGCCAGACAGATGGAAACAGAAACCGTTCCCACGAGTCCGGAGCAGCGCGGAACAGCACAAAGCGGCCCCGGTAACCGTTCGGCCCTACAGTGGAAAGGTGACTTTTAACTACCATCATTTTAACTCCTGCTTGTTTGTTTTTAATGCACCCTCCTCGAACTGTAATCTGCTTTTGACTATATAAAAATAAAGAGCATGTGCACATATACTTTTAATTACTGGGTTTCAGGAAAGTATTATAAGGTCAGTGCACCACAAAAAATAGTTGCTGTCCATTAATAATGCCAATGATGTATGAGAAGTCATTTCTAAACAACTGCAGGTGAATTCTACCCATTTTCCATAAAAAAAAAAGAGGCATTTTTACTCACATCTTTTCATAACAGCTGGTAGGTTGTACAATATCTAACTGGACAGGCTTTTCATTCAAATGATAAAAATAACCTTGTAGCGTTTGGTAATGCCACCAAACATTACGCCACAGGGATGATACACACTGAATCATTGGTTTTGAGAACTGTTACATCCAGATACAGGAAGACAACAGACAGAATATGTGATGTTTACCTGCACGCTTCTTCAAAACAACGACGACGCCCTTGCCATCAGCTGCAGGCTGCACACCTACAGTCTTCCTGTGCACCAACCCATTGAAGCGGTAAGAGTTCTTGGACTTCAGGTTGTTGGGTTCCTGTTACACAGATGGGTTAAAAACAAATTACATAACTGTATCGCTTGTGTTTTCAGAGTCCATGTTAACTTCAGAATATGGAACAACATGTATTAACTTTATGAGCAAGAGCAGCCGTGACATATAAACACTGCAAACATAATTTAGCTAGACAGACCTGAAGGAGGGGACAGTGTCCTCTGCTGTACTTACAGTGCTGTAGGTCTGTCCATTCCTCTTGATGAGGAAGCTGGAGCAGTTCCTAATAACCATCCACTGCAGATGAGACGACATGGTGAACCTGGACAACACCGGACAAGTCACATACAAGGCCAGCTGAAGTCAATTGACTTGAGTAGTTCAAAGTACCATAAACTATTAACACAAATCACGTTAGGCATCGTTTGTGTTATCGACACGTAAGTACGCTTGGTTGCCGTTTCCATCATTTTATAGTAACAGATGAGGCTAAGTAAGGAAATCACGAGCCACGGGTCACACACTATAAACCAAAACAAGCGATTAATCAAGTTTCATGGATTTGGGGGCTCAAGTCATTTAGAAAATCGTGTGCTTATGTTAAAACTCAAGTATTCAACGTGTTCTAATGAAATGAGTGACATTCACTGAACAGCACACCGAGGCCTAACCAGGCGGACATGCTCAGATCACTTAGCGCTCAATTTCACAACTATAAAGTGACAATTGTTGCCACGTGAGACATATAACAGTCTACACAACAGTACTCTGTTACTTTTGACTGTCTAAATAAGATACAGACGATGAAAAACTCAAATTTGTGCTCGTGTGCTAACAGACGAAGTGACCACGTTACCTTTCAGCGGCGGAAAAGGATCGAAGAGAGACAGGAAACCGCTTTACGGCACCTAATCCCTGCGCGTTGACAACTGCATTATTATTAAATAATTACAGTCGAAACCGCGTTTTATTCTATAATACTTTTTTTTATCGCCATAGTAGTATTTACGGTAGTACTCTAATGATAAAACCATGTTGAATATCATTTTATGGAGTACTATTTATTCATAAACACAGCGGAGGAACATCCCCTCACCACTCTGGGTGATAAGCCTCAGCGCTGCGTCATTATTCCGCGCCCCGTGTTTACAGAGGAACGTCAAATTCAGCTTTCAAATACCAGCTATTTTTAACAGTAGTGTATGTCGGCGAGCGACATAGCCCAAACAAGACTGTTACTGTGGAGAAAACAGTGTTAATGGAGCAAATGTAATGTCGAACCAGTCTGAACCAGTCTGGATCAGCCTGTCCAGGAGGCTGCTGACGTGACTGCAGGGCTGCCGTCAACCTAAAAGTTGTCAGTGGTGAAGCCAGCTAGAAAGATACTAATCTTACATTCAGTTCAAAGGGATAGTCTAGTGTAACGTGACTGGTGCAGATTGTAACTTAATGTGAGAAGTCAAGGCATGGATGAGGAAGAAGACCTGGAGACAGTTGGTGAACAACTGTATAATCTGATTTACCCCAAACACGCAGAAATCGCTGGGAAGCTCACAGGTGAGGTAAACCTCATGACACAGTGGCATGCTGTTGGTGCGGTGGCTTTATACCCCCATTTATATATCAGTTTGTTGCTACAAGTAAACGTACCAAAAGGGAACAATTAGAAAACAATCACATTGTTACTAGCAATTCTGCATAATAATAACTTTTGAAAATACTACAGAAAAAGTTGCGAAGCCCCCTGTGTTCCAGGCATGCTGCTGGAGCTGCCAGGTCCTGTACTGACGCAGATGCTGCAGGATGAGGCCATGCTGACTGGAGCCTTGGAGAAAGCCCTCAGAGCCCTTCACCTGACACAGGGGCCCAGGTACACAATCAAATAAAAGGAGAGGGAGAGAGTGTGTGTGTGCTAGGCCTGATCATCCTCACTATCGTCCTGATCAGGCAGATATTGGGCTCTTATTCATAATTGTTAGGGGGTTTGAGGCATACACGTTCTCATTAGAGGCCCATATTATTTTTTTGTTTTTAGTGGCAGTAGAACATCAAACCTTTATTTATACAGGTTTGATGTTCTATTATTTACATATTTGATGTAAGAAACTGTCAGAAACTTAGAGACAGGTAGAGGAAATGCCTCCATGAAAGTATTATTGCCTGTGAAGGCAGCACCAGCTATTGAAGATCAAGTATTTTTTAGAAATGGGGGAAAAGTAACATATATATTGTATAGAGAGTAATGTGCCCAACATCGTTAAGGATTGAGCTCTACACTATAAATTGCATTTTTGTTGATGTTGACAGTGATGAAGTAAGATCATATACAATCATTTTCAAAAGTGTATGACCCCCTTGAAGTTTTGCACATTTTATTCTACAAACTAATTTCAAAATACAATTATTTGTTCTTTTTGTCTGCAATCTACAAAAACTTGTTCTTCAAAATAAAAAGTCTAGACATTTTTGTTAAGGTTTAAAATTCAAATGAAAACATTTAGTGTGCATAGAGTATACACACCTTTGTTTCATTTGGGTTAAATGGTGTCACTGGCAAACATTTGTTCAGCATTTTGTATAATATGTTATTCAGACTTCATATTTAGGTTGTAGTTTTGGGTTTGAACAGTATTTTTCCATTCATAATTGATCTAAAGTAGTTCAGCTTCGTGGCCAGTAAAGCTGATAGGAGGTCCTTTCAATACAGATTCAATGGGATTTTAGGGTGTAGGAAAGACTAATAATGAAAAATTGGTATAGCATTTAATTTATTTATCCGTTTGTGTCAAAAAAGACAAAACTTTTTGAAGAGTGTATTCTCACAGCACTGTATATTTTTGGCAGCAAGGCGACTTGTAAGGATGAGGATGAGGTGTCTGTGTCTTCTGACTCATTGGGGGAGCAGCTGTTTGAGCTCGTGGACGTCTACAACACCGGACACTCACAGAAAATCACTGGTAAGCAACCATGTATTTGTATTTGTATTTTCAGTTAATGGCAGTTTATTCCATTCATTGTAGAACTACATACATATTTCTTTCTTTCTTTCTTTCTTTCTTTCTTTCTTTGTTTTACTTTATTACTTAATGCAATGCTCTCCTTTTTTTTTTTCCAACTTTATTTTTAATCGGATCGTACTGAGTTTGCTCAATCAACTTGGCAGCACTATACTTAAACAACTAAGCGTCCTATCGTACAGTGCATGCCATTTTCTTCAAGAAAATGTATTTTGTCGAGTTACTTTTTTTACAACCATTTTGTGTAATTTTTAACAACGGTACCAGCCGTTCTGGAGGGCACTGTATACTATACTAAGAGGTTCACCCTCCATTCTTCTTCAGGCATGCTTCTGGAGCAGCACAAAGAAGCAGTGTTAAACCTTCTTTCAGAGCCCACACTCCTGGACGAGCAGGTGAACCTAGCCATGAAGACACTAAAGGAGTATGTTACTAATTACTGTTTATAGCATATACAATTAAAAGATTAAATAACAATCAATATTAATTGAGTAATTAATTTAATTTAATCCACTATATAATAATGTGCATGCTGCTCCCCTTCAGGCAGAATGTGGAGGAGACGGACATCAGCGACTCATCAGACACTGAAGACACAGAGAGGCTGGGAGAGAAGCTGTTCTCACTGGTGGAGGAGCTGGATCCAGTACATGCAAATGATATTACCGGTTAGCTGACGCTCTGTCTATAGTGGAGTTTCATAAAAATATCATTCAACTTCCCTAATGTAATATCTTTGGGAGTAAAACAAAAACTTTATAGACCTCATAATAATAATGGATTGGATTTATATAGCACCTTTCACGACACTCAAAGCGCTTTACAGAAACCATTATTCATTCATACACATTCACACCGGTGGTGGTAAGCCAGTAGCCACAGCTGCCCTGGGGCAGACTGACGGAAGCGTGGCTGCTAATGTGCGCCAACGGCCCCTCCGACCACCACCAAGATCATTCACACACATTCACACGAGGCAAGGTGGATAAGGGGTTAAGTGTCTTGCCCGAGGACACATCGGCATGTAAACTCAGCAGGAGCGGGAATCGAACCGCTAATCCGTCGATCATTGGCCGACTGCTCTACCTACTGAGCTACAGCCGCCTCTAATGACATAATGTCTGGTTTAACGGCAAATATTTATGTAGCTCATAAACATAATATTTGTGATATGTCTGTTCAAGCATATCGAGGCAT